>DWEH01000440.1:0-11823 GCA_018245815.1 Apyrrothrix aesculapus | reverse complement strand
CACCTAGACACAGAACAAATATTTGTGCTCATCACACAAATATTTATTCTGGGTGGGAATCGAACCCACGACCCCCGTCACAGCAGTCAGGTTCGCTAACCACTGTGCCAACGGGTATGTCTGTGTGACTTTCAGAACAGCTGTTAGCCTATTGGCGATCAGATGTAAAAACAAAGGTTGACTAACTACTTAATAGTAGGTTGGAACTTATATAGGACACAGTTTGAAGATTTGATTGAACAGTTGAATCTAAAAAGTCATCAACAAATTTATAGACCCATGTCACACTTTAAACTCCTGACTGTTTTGGTATGCTGCATAAGAATTACTGCACATTGTTAAAAAACATCATTGAATTGTAATTAAAACATCAGTTTAATTCATTTTGTGTGTTTCACATAAATTTTTAAACAATGCTTGATAATTACAAAATCTCCAATTTTGGAGATTGATGGCCTTAAGAATAATGATGGAACACCTCATTGTTCTTTAATTGATGATTGGAGCATTCAAAACTATTTGAAGAGCCATTTCATTCCATTTGTTTTTATACTTCCTGATTGCATTTTTACAAAATGTTCTTAAAACATCTTTCCTTATAATATATTATATGCTACATTATTGACAATTCCTCAGCTGCTCTTGACCATACTTGACCATTGATCCACATATAATTACCTACTTAAACTGATTAGATTGATTTGTTGTATATATCATATTAGCGACCCACCTCCACTTTGCTTCGGTATTCATGTAGTCTACTTTTTTAACATCAAGATCAATATCTGAAAATTTCTTCCATGTAAAATTTCAGAATACATGATGTTCTTATTGTTATATTCAGTGTTGTTATTGCGATGTATTGATTTCCAGCATTCTCTTTTCTAGAAAAACCAACAGATAAGTATCCATGTGAAAAACAGGGCCTCCTGCATCCTGTCTTGTTGGTCTACTACATAGGTTTTTAAATGTATTTTTTCTACTGCACACTTTAAAAACAATTCTTTTCTAGCAACCCCAAAATTATTTTAAGTATACCTAGTGTGTCATATGTAAGCCTTATCCTTTATCAGAGTTAAAACTTAAATTCTTTCTAATATTATGACCCTTTACCACTCACCTGAAAACCTCCAGCACCCTCAAGGGGTAGGTATCACCCACTTTGAGATAGACTAGAATAGTGGTTGCTAGCATGACAACAGAGCAAGAGGTTTTGGGTGTGATCCCCAGGTCAGGCGAAGTATTATTGGGTTTTTCCAACTTGGAATACTCACAGCCACTAGATGATTGGTCCCTAGTGTCCTTAGACTACTACCTGGTACGTTTTGTCCTTGTGATTCTAGACTGGCTACAGCCATCTGGAATTCTTCAGATATCATTACAGGTCATTGGGATGGGCTGGGCAATATCAATTTGTTTAATTGTACACTTTGTTATCATTGTTTAACATTGATTAAATTTCAATTAAAAGTCAATACTTTGCAATAAATGAATTAATTATGAATTAATTAACAAAGGATTTTATGAAAAACGAAGCTCTTTATTAAACTTGATTGAGTCAGTTACATCCTATCTAGGTATGTAATTTATATCAGTTACAAAGATCAAAACATTGCATATTGAGTCAATTTAGTCATTGTTCTGATCGTGCATTCTAAACATTAATGTTAGATTACTTACACAGATTGCGTACATTGCGCCTCATAATTTTTTTATTCTGCAAAACGCTATACCATATATTTTTATGTATATTAATAGTCAATAGTAAAAATTTTAATATTTTAATGATTTTCAGTTATATCGCAGCTACTGCCAAATAGTGTTATATCCGATGGCTGTCCTAATTTTTTGATATTCCTTCAGGCACTTTTAGCGTCATGTTTCGTGCCAGTGTTCTCGGGCTTGTTGCCGCCCCGGTTTCATGGTATCAGATACATGGACGGTGGTTTTAGTGACAATTTGCCCGTGCTAGATGAGAATACGATCACAGTCAGCCCGTTCTGTGGTGAAAGCGACATCTGCCCTAGGGATCTTAGCTCGCAATTGTTTCATGTGAGTACGTTAATTCCAAAATATTCTGTTTTCAATCAGAAAGCATACTTTAGAAAGGTATTATTTTATAATGTTGATACTGTTTATGGACTTCACTACAAAAAGAAGCACTTTTACGTCACTAAAAATTAAGACCATTAAGAATTTAATTAAACTAATTTAATTATTTCCTTATATTAATTATCCAAAGAATGTACTACATATTTCTTTAATATTTGAAACCTTGACAGGTGAATTTGGCGAATACAAGCATAGAGCTCTCCAAGCAGAACATTGATCGTTTCGCGCGTATTTTGTTCCCACCGAAACCGGAAGTCCTTAGCAACATGTGCAAACAAGGCTTCGACGATGCCTTGCGTTTTCTCCATAGGAATAACTTGATCTCGTGCACCCGGTGTCTAGCGGTTCAGACCACTTTCCAGCTCCAAGATGTTCTAGATGATACAACTTATGAATACGATCCGGACTGCGAAGAGTGTAAAACACATAGACAGGTACGAAGTTGTAAAAGTGTGTAAGAACGTATTTTTAGTACTATTCATAACATTATATTCGCACGACTAGTGTCAAATTTCCAATGTGACAGATGTTTGGAATTTATTATTGCGGAACTATTTAAATATAGTGTTAATGAAACATTTCGCTATTCATTGAAACTCTGATTTTATATAGATAGATTACTAATGGAAATATATTTAGAATTTAGTTATGGTATAACGCTATTGTAGGCATCGTATAAAAATTTTAAACTGTTCTATTATTTTACTACGTCTGATAGATATTATGTAAAAACTTAGCAATTCTATTGTTAATAATTACAATGAAAACTACGCAATTGTTTAAGGACGCGCTCGTAGACGACCTCCCAGATACGGTGATGACGATATTCCAAAATGCCATCGACTCTGCCAATACCGGCATCGTGAACTGGGTGATGAGACAGCGCGGTATGAGGTGCGTCTCGCTATTGACGCTGCCATACAGAATACCAGCCGACATTATGTACGCTACTTTTACCAAGTGAGTGTTTGTTATATTACTTCTTAGTAGGCTACATTCGATGATGTGACTGGACTATCTTACAAAATTCAACTTCATATAGTATCCTATATGAAGTTGAATTTGATTTGACATTCAAATATAGATGTAACACTAGTCTTTAGTCTTTGCTTGTTTTGTAGTTTTATCTTTTACACTTTTGCGCGGTCTTATATGTCTAAACGTTACAATAATGTTGACAGCGAATGAAAGTACACTTGCGTCCAATCGCCGCGAGTAGTTCTTCGTTTGCCAATCGGTTACATTTTAATAATACGCGTTATAAATTTTATAATATGCGTCATAACCGACCACCGATCTTTTGCCTTCGTGCGAATATAATGAAGACGGGAATATTAGATATTACGCAGAGTAGTAATTTAATAATGTGAATATTAAAATATTTATTTCGTCCTAATCATCATCAATTTGTGCAGACATTTATCGTATTATACGTAACGTCGTTGTAACTGCATTCGTTTTTACATTCAACGTCCTTACCATTGATCACGTGTTTAATTAAATCGATTTGCCAATTCAGTTTTCTATGCTTTCATCATCAATTCAAATGAGCTAGATAGCTACATTGAGGTATAAAAATGTAGCTTGTAAAAAAAATATTTACACAGTAGATACCCAGTAACTATGATTCAATATTAACTTTGTTATAATTTTTTGTTACAATAACACGTACGAGCGACGATAATAATATTACGTCAATGACTATCAAATTAGTTCGTATCACTACAAATAATTTGCTACGGATGGCACAAAACTCTTGTTTTCAACACTTTTTAATGTGTCATGGTCCCCTGTTTATGAAATGTTCCAATCAGTTAATGTTCGATGTCAATTATCATTGCTACGCGGACGCAGTTTTTTTATACTAATAGAAATATTACAAATCATATTTTTTTATCTTCACGCCGATATTCCCAGAAGGAGTAGTCAGAGGAGTATAGTAAATATAAAATCATGTTTACCATTAAACTAGATATACGTCAAACCAGTTGATTTACTACTCGTTTCTACTGAGGACACCACCTAGCACCTATCCGAACTTCAACAGACATACAGAAGTAACAATAGCTTACGCACTCGTAGGTATTTCTTATATAGGTGCGTTTTAATAACCCTTGTAATACATTTTGTTCTGTTGAGTCCTAGAATGGTAACTGGTATTTAATTATAAGACACATTTTGTATATTTTGTTACTGACAGATCTCCCTGTACTTACAAAGTTTCATCGCTTTTTTAGTTATCTCGGTGATAAGGTAGAAAGGCATGCTGTGCAATACACTGTGGTTGGGAATGTGCACGTGCTTAGGAAGAGGTGTGTCCGACACAACAACACTATCACTAGGCAAGTTTTGCATCGTTTTTAGATCAGCCGGTGGTGGTGCAGCGTGGTGGGCGGGCGTTTCTGTGTTGCTTTAATGTTGTAAATTTCAGTAAATAGTTAGTTATTCAGCAACGGCGTCATTACGTCTTCATTTATAATGTTTTTAATGAACTGTTGCAACAATAGGCATTTACTAACATTTATACACGTCTCCGAAATTAACTACTGTTCCACTTAATTTGTCAAGGTGTTAACTATAACTCAGAAACATTGTTAATTCTAGATTAATACTAATTTGCTTTATGAAACAACAACTGTCGTAAGCCACTATCAACATTCTAGCTTCCTTATTAAAATGTAAATAGGTACTTACTACAATGTAACAAACTTACGCAACTACTGATTATTTACTGGGATCCATTGTGAGCTTGTTAGGTCAAGGCTGTGACGTCACGTTGAATTTTTAATGTTTTTGTTTGGCGATGTGATTTTTATCTACATGTTAAGATTTTGTTTTTCAATATTATATTACTAAAACGTAAATATTAAAAACCCCCCACCGAAATGAAGTATCAATTCAAACTGGATTCGTTTCAAAATTTTATTTAAAAAATTATATGTTGACTGCCTCGTTGGTCGTGTTGGTTGCAAGCGCGACTGCCGTTTGAGAGGTCCTGTGAACAATACAAGGTCGGGTAATATTGGATTTTTCTAAAATTTTTAGTAGTGGCTCAGAGTCTAGATTAGTGCCCGGTGTATGGCAATAGACTAACCACCTATTCTTTATTGGGACGTAAACGCAACTCATGAAACGTGGGAGTGTGCTACACTCCTCTGCCTACCTCTTCGGGGATTACAGGGGTGATGTTATGATGTTACGGTACCAATAATATATACTTATGTCAAGAAAGTTGTTTATTGTAGAGCCTATATTAAACGAAAAGGAGTATATACTGCAATAAATGAATTTTATTTTAATAAAGTTAGTGTGAAACAAAGTCACAGTTCGTTCGACCTCGAACGTGGTGTTGCTATCGCTGTAAACCACAGTTAAATCGTAGGTTCCTTTGATAACGTATCCTTTGCCAACGTTTTTTATTTCCTGTTTTTTTTTTTTGAATTACTATAATTACAATAACTACACTAGTTATCTACCGTATAGTCAGTCATATTCAACCGGTATATCCCGGATTTGATATGGAATGTTCTATAATGTTGGTGCTTATTGTTCCCGAGCACTGATTTGTTCTAGATTATTTTGCACCCCGAAAGCGTTTCCCATATTTAAATGTAGAATCGCCGTCATACGAATTCTTGGCCTCTTTTTTTGTGTTAATTTCGTTGTTGCTGGAGCATATATATATCAAGTATATAGAAATCAAGTAAAGTAAACATAACATCACGCCTGTTATCCCTGAAGAGGTAGGCAGAGAGTGTAGTACACTCCCGCGTGTCACCAGTTACGTCTACGTCCCATTATGGAATAGGTGGTGAGTCTATTGCCCTACACCGGGCACAAAGTAAAGTAAAGTATCTACATATGAGTAAACTTACTACAACTCAATGTACATAACTCCAATAAGCTCAGTTGAATATGGAGAAATCCTGTTTGTTACATAGATGTGTGCAAACACATCAATTTTATTCCCTCCATGTTTTTCTGTAATGCCTAAACAATAGATGTATATAAAAATTAAAAATGTCTTCGTTGACATTACCTTCTAACAAGAAACAAATTCTGTCCAACACAGTTTATGTAAATAAATGCAGGCGCGTCGTAATCGGAACGATGTGTCCTTAATGAATGAACCATTAACTTAACAGATTTCAGTATCATGGTGCGCGTTGTGCATTTTGTCGACTGCAAATATATACCGCGGCGGTGTGTGAGCTCTGCTGTCGCCGAAATTATATTTGTCTGTTGTATGCGCCTTCACTATATGTTTCGTAACATCACGACTGCAATCCCCGAAGAGTTAGGCAGAGGATTACAGTACACTCCCACGTTTCACCCGTTAAGTTACATGTAGATGTTTCGACGAAGCAATGTATGAAGTTTGCAAACATACACGTACAAGTAGTACTTCCTTGCACAAATCCTACCTTTAGCAATACTGTGTATGCTCGTGCGTGCTCGTAATTACATACACGCCAACATCCTTTTGTGAAACAATAATAGAAACTCTTATCCGTTATTACAATTAATTGAACGTGATTTTCAGTTGGTTTCGAATTTCATACAATTTATCGTTCATCCGTATAATATTTTTTTTCTAACATTTTACGATCCGAAATTTTTAAGTATGATATTTATTTTATTTTATTTGTGTTTGTGAATGGATTTAATAAAAATGCTGATGTAGTTTTATTTGTAATTAACTGCTATCTTTACCAAAATCCAATCCTAAGATTTGTTAAAATTGCTTACACATTTGACTAAGTAATTATATTTTTATTCTTTTAAACATTATGAACAGTATAGCTTTTTATCATTAATGCTATCAACATCGTCATATATCATTTTCTGTTTATAAAGCTATACGTATTAATATTTTTGCATATTAAAATGTATTTATGGTGACTTCCTCTTCATTGATCTTTAAAATAAAAACTTTTAAAAGTTTCGATTACTATTATTTCTAAACAAAATTACTTCTTCCGCAGATTTGTAACATGTACACCAAAGATGAGCAAGTCGTTATGGCGTCTCAGTTGGCAACTCCTGAGACAACTCCACGCCTTCCTGTACACGACTCACGACTCCTCTGAGGCCGCCCGAGCATTGTATAAGCTGAGCATGGACCACAGAGACGACCACAAATTGGATAGAAGGTAAGGAAATAAACAGCACTTGTAACAACGAATATAATCATGTACATACTTTAGTGGCACATTGACAGGTTTTGTCGTATGATTAACTGCAAGTGTGCTCTTGCTCTAAATGTTAAGGACGATATTTGTTTTTTTGTACGGCTACCTGCTACTTATGTTTCGTTTTACATTAAACTTTCAAATATTGATGCCAATTTCATAAACAAAATAAGCCTGATGCTGTCGCTCGTATTTATACCGCGTTCAATTACAGCTCGTACTAAGGGATTACCTTAAATCAAAATGTCCGATATATTTTGATAACGATTGTTATATTATTACACTGTTGATATCATCGTAATTCATTAACGCTATCGAAGCGCATAAGGGTCAGATGAACAAGACGATCAAGGTTGGTCTGTTATCCTTTCAAAATGTCTCACTTGTTATATATCTATTAGTACTGACAGAGGCAATGGGTTATACAAGTATAGAGTTTCCATTAGCGTCTTGCAATGCTGACATGTTCAAACACATGGTGAAAAGGCAACAACATTTTACCAAACATTTGATTAGCCTGAAATGGACGGAAGCGAGAAAATATGCAATAAGGACTGGACGAACCATATTCTCAGATAACGCCGTGATAGACCAAGAACTATGGTCTCTTTTTAAGCTGCTAAAAGCTTTATGAGTATTTAATATTAATGCCAATGACTGCAATGTTGCTTGCAAGCGCGACTGCCGATCGAGAGATCCTGGGTTCAAATCGAGAGTCGGGTACTATTGGATTTACTTAAAACTTCTATGAGTAGCTCAGAGTCTGAGTTTATGCTCGGTAAATGACAATAGGCTCACTACCTATTCCATAATGGAACGTAAACGTAACTGGTGATACGTGGGAGTGTACTATAGAGTGGAATTATAGGTGTGATGTTACGTAATATTAATACCTATTACGATTTCAATTAAAGTTCAAGTACACTTGAATATTAAAAATGTCGCAGTAATGTTCAAAGAATATCTACTGATATTAAGGAGAATGAAAGGCAAAAGATTCTTTAATTCTTATTTAATTCCATGTACGTCATGTAATTATATCTAATGTCAATAAAATATAAACTGAAAAAATAATCTAATCTTTCCGTGACCTTCACGGTTGCTAGATTATCGACGGAAAATGCATTTGTTGTACATATAATCTCAACAGAATAAATTATTTATTGAACAGTACAATAAAATATATATAAACTTATATACATTTACACACTTTTACACTTTAGAAACCTAGCTTTAGGGTAACAAAAAACGCTACACAAATAAAATAAAAACACGTACACATTTACTACCAATTGCCCTAACTCTTTCTTCAGTCTTTCTTCACAACACGGGAAGTTCACAGTACTCTAATCCCAAACTCCCTACTACCAGTCTTTCTTCACAACTCGGGAAGTGCAGAGTACTGTAGTCTGGAATAGACTCAAGTTGCTTAGGACCAATATGTTTATTATTAGCACAAATCGCCAAATCGCCGAAACGGTTCATTTTACACTAGCCGTAAGGTATCGATGATCCCACGCGGCAGGTTCGTTTGTCATCTGGATGGCTACTATGTTAACGTTCATTATGAGAAATAGGCTCAAATTTATCGGTATAGGTGTCGTACTTTCTAAATGCGTATCAATATATAAATAATAACAATGAAATTGATATCCATGTGAAATATAAACATTTATTGTTTAAACAATTCCACGGATAAGTTCTTTAAATACTTATGTAACAGCTAGAAAGCCGTGCGCTGATTACAGTGTGCAGGTTTTGTATACAACAGAACTAAAACGGGTTTATCCTTCCAATTGCATATCGCAATATTAACCAGAACGAAGTCCAAAAACCGACATTTTTAATGTGACATTGAAAATTCAATCTTATCTGAAGCGTGACACGATCCATGGTTGATCACCTTCAATAACCTATGATATCATTTAATCCACAAAGTTGACAAACTTGGATAGATTTCTCGATCTACCCGACTTGCTGCTTGTTTCTTTTAGAACTTAGATTTGTTTTATCGGTTCCCGGAACTGATACGAAACTGATTGACATCTCTTTTGACAACAACTATTAAGAATTAAACGAAAGGCATTTGTGTGCTAATAACATATTTGCTGATGGAGATACTGACCACGATCAGTTATAAAATTGCCAGGTCCACTGTGAGAATAGGCCAGTTAATTTTATTTAATTTTTTAAGTAGAAAAGTAGTTTTTGAAGTAGTTTATTTAAAGTAACTGGTGAAACGTGGGATTACTCCTGTGCCTACCTCTTCGAGAATTACAGGCGTGATGTTATTATCATATTTTAATTTTTTCTCAATTTATGCATCATATAATGCTCAATATGATTTAGTTCAGTTAATTACAATAGTTTTAGTTATAAATTTACTATTTCAGGATATCGATTTAAATTTCCCAAATTAATACTAATTGTCAGCATTGTGGTTGCGCGATGAGCGCCTTGCTGATTATTTGCAAGATATTCTAAAGTAATATTATTGGTCAACACAAGTTTTTGTAATGATTTCCAACAAAATCCGTTATAAAATGGGTTATAAACATTACAAATGTTAATTAGGTCCTAAATGTGAAGGTCAAACAATCAAGACGCAGCACTATTTATATATTTATCTTATATATTAATACGTGAAGCATCGAATATTGCGCCCCTTTTTACAAAAAACGGGGGAACGGAAGAGTTTGAAACTTGGCACGGTTGAAGTTCACATGGAGGATGACTGCAGAACGTTAATATTTCCTTAAATAATGCCTTAGAGATACCTTATTTTAACAAAAAAAAAACAAATTACGCACACACACTAAAATAAACACTGTACTTACACGTTAGTGTTCCCAATACCAATAGTGTTACACCTATATATGTGTGAGTGTGTCAAATGCGTTGTAACTTGACAACACGCAAGCAGTGTTGCCAATTTGAGGGGAATTCCCTGAATTTTGAGGAATTCCATGTCAACGATCGAATTTCGATCGCTACTGGACCACTAGTATTTATATATGTGTCAAATAATGAAAAATGTGAGTGATTTCTATAAACTTGCACGACATGATCGACGACTATTTTAAAGTATTTTTACCATTAATACCATTTTAAAATAAACAACTTCCATCCGGAATTTGTTAAATTTGTATATTTGGCGTAGGAACATCTCGTACACAAATTAGAAAGTGACAGTCGTTTGCCACACTTAACACTGACTCCCACTTTATTTCCGTTTCTCGATAAACAGACAATGTAGTTCTACAGACGCCGTTAAAAGCCTTTTAGTAAAATATATTTTTATCTACCGTAATTTAATTTCCACGGGTGGTCTCCGCCGCGACCTCACTCCAATCGCGACGTCAATGCAATTTGCACCGTAAAAATGCACATTGCTTCAATCCTTGAGATTGGCGTGCAGAAACACACAGACAAACAGACACACAGACAAAAATTTTATAAACTGTTGTTTCGGGGACTATTGCGACAAAAGACACCTCCAATAGTAGTTTTTAAAAAATATCATCTATGTACAGACACCGATTTATTATTAGTATAGATAGAATAGGTATCATAAACTACGCAGCCAAAGTTGCGCGTATCGGCTCGTTCATTATAAAACTGCACACGCGCCTGTGGCGGAGAAAAGATAATAGGCGTGTTTTAGTAAGTACGCAGTAAGTAGGCTTATTGAAACATTGTATTTGAATTATTTCATAGAAATTACTCATTTGCATTGTTTTTACAAATACGATAATCTGTGTCAGTAGGTGGCGATGTTTACTTTCACAGATAAACGGAGACCTTGAAGGTATTAGAAAAGATTATTTAATATCCACATCATTGGGTTAATCATTTGTACGCAACAATAGTTCGTAATTTATTGTGTCTTAATGATAATGGCTGGCACCTTTTGTTTTATCCCAAATTGACGTCTTATGTTGTTATTGTATTTTTTGTGTTCAACTCGCACAGATATAATCGTCGAATACATTCAACTCCACAATCGTAAAAACACTAACAAAAAGAGTAGTTTCATATTGGGGAAGTTTTATATTTGTGGATCCTTAGTAGAACACCCTACTAGGAATGGGTACATCACGTAGCATCACGCCTGTAATCCACGAAGAGGACGGCAGTGGTGTATAGTACACTCCCACGTTTCACCACTTACGTTTAAGTCCCACTATGGAATAGGTGGTGAGCCTATTGCCATACACCGGACACACATCCAGGCTCTTAATATGTTGGAAACTTATTATTCATATTATCTGCAATACATTTATTACCAAATGTTCTTTATCATCATATTATTATCTTACCTAATGGTTGATGTGACGTTAATATTTTTTATTGATTCTATGTATGTTTATCTCTGTTTTGTTTGAACCTTCCTCTCGTGCAAAAAAATATTAATTTATTTCTAACTATTAACTATTAACTATTAGCCTAGTGGTATGAAATTCAGCCTCTCACTCCGGGAGACCGGGTTCAAATCCTGGCGCGCACCTCTTTACAAAAT
>DWEH01000439.1:0-11823 GCA_018245815.1 Apyrrothrix aesculapus | reverse complement strand
GATGTTACGTCGCTATAAGGGTGAAAAGAAAACATCTCGGGGAAACCTGCATGTTATGGAGTTTTCCGTAATGTTCTCTAAGCCCTGCCAGTTTGTCAATTTAATGTGACGCATCCAATTTAGTGATGAGCTAACGTCAGTGGCGATGTAAATTACGTATGCCAAGGCCTGCGAGCTGATAGGCTATAAAAACAGTTGCTACAACTATGACTTTTACCAATGATCATAAACAACGTGAGGCCGATCGACTCACGTGCGTGTAAAAGGGACGCATTATATTGTTTGTTGTAAATAAGCTTTTTATTAGACTTTATTGTGGGTACTATAGAATCTAACGATCCCTGAATTATTTACTCAAATAATATTCGAGCTAATTAGCTGGAAAAAATAATTAGAAATATGTTCAATGGCGGACCTAATTATAGTATATACTACGTATTACAGGAATTGATTCGATACTTCGTAGGCGTGTTATATATGTATATAAATTAACGTAACATCACGAAGAGGTAGGCAGTGGAGTGTAGTACACTCTCACGTTTCAGCAGTTACGTTAACGTCCCACAATGGAATAGCCTATTGCCATACATTGGGCACTAATCCAGACTCCGAGCTACTACTGGAAATTTCTACTAGAAAATATAAGTTAGAAGAATCCAATACATGACCTGGGATTTGAGCCCAGGACCTCTCGATCGGCTGTCGGGCTTGCCCCTAACGCGACCAACGAGGCAGTTAAATTTTATGTAATACGCCTATAAATATATGTATATTTAATTAAAATAATTCTTAACCAAATCGGTTAAGAATTATTTTAGATTAGTACATAAAGTATGCACCTTAATTGATGAAGGTAATATAAATGTAGTAATTACATAGTAGGTATTTGATCTTGATTTCGCCCTGGTTCAAATTTTAATAGGTATATCTAATTATTCCATCCATGTTCCCATCGTTGAATATAGAAGACGAATGATGTAAAAATAATGCTTTTTTATGTTCAATTGCGACAAACATTATAAAATGTTACGATTAATCATTTGTTTGTATGTACGTACACATGATAAAATATCATTTCGGTGTGTCCTATTGAACGCAAAGGTCACGCTGACCTTTAAAACACCTTTGCTGACAACAACCTTACGATTCTTTTGCTGCGTCATATAAGAATAGAGATAATTATTGTAATTAGACTCACTTTGATGAATGTGATATTGTGTCTGGAGGAAGAATTGCTTCAACCCGTATTAACTGTCCACCATTGGATACAGGAACTAGAGCATGCTTTAAGCGTACGTGACGAAAGTGAACGTAAAATCACGTCTGTAATCCCCGAAGAGGTAGGCAGAGGTGTGTAGTACACTCCCACGTTTTACTAGCTACGTTATACGTCACATCACGTAATAGGTGGTGTGCCGTATGCACATACCCATAACTGTAATAACATTGACATCTAATGCAATAAATCATTCGCTTCCTCGCACTGCTCCGAACAAATCTTTTCGTTCATTCCGTGCTAATCTCAGCCTAATTATAATATTGGCGTGCTATGCATACACAACAACGACGCCATAGGTGGTGAACCTATTACCATACACCGGGCATAAATCCAGACTCTGAGATACTACTAGGAATTTCAAATTAGAAAAACCCTATACTACCCGACCGGGGAATCGAACCCGGGACCTCTCGATCAACCATTCGACCAACGAGGTACTTACTGTGAATACCTCCATATCTCTAGCTTTTTGAATATGTTTAATGCTAATTAATCGGTATTATTTCGATTTTTTTTAATATATGTACCTATAAATGAAGGCATGATAACGAATTGTATTCGGTTGCTTTAGCACCAAGCAGAGTATTACACCACTATATAGGTGTTCATAATACAATACAGCCACGGCTCGTTAGGCGAAATATCGTCCGTCAAATTTCGTTCAATTCGTTTCGTATCAATTTACCCTTCAATTTTCTTCGGGTGCTCGTGGCGTTAATTAAGTCACAATCTGAGGCATTAAGCTCGGCGAGTTTGTTTTGCAGAGCCCGTCTGTATGCTCGTGTAATTAGCAACATTCCGTTGGCAAATGACTCGAACTTGTGCCGCTATCAGGGGGGCTCAGTTACAGAAACGTTGGATATTATGAACGGTAGACAACTCTGTGCAATATTTAATAAGTTGTCTTGAATAGGTTGAATAATTGAATAGGTAGGTTGAACTGCCTTGCTGGGCGTGTTGGTTGCAAGCGCGACTGCCGATCGAGAGGTCCTGGGTTCAAATCCCGGGTCTCGACCTATTGGATTTTTCTAAAAATTAAAATTTCTAGTAGTGGCTCCGAGTCTGGATTTATGCCCGGTGTATGGCAATAGACTCACCACCTATTGGGACGTAAACATAACGGGTGAAACGTGGGAGTGTACTACACTCCACTGCCCATTTCTTCGGGGATTACAGGCGTGATGTTATGTTTATGTTTTAAATAGGCACGCCGATTTGCAAAACGGTAGGTACTTCGTAACGACTGAACGTGTTTTTTTTTTCATGCGCCAAATGAGCTTTTTTACTTGCTTAAGCATGTATAAGTGTTAAATGGTGATGAAGAGTGTAAATGTAATCGAAAACGTCTAACTCTCGTTATTTGTAACTTTATGTTTATAACATGATGCTTTGATATATACGTCCCCTTATTTTTCTTAAAATTTCGGATTTGCTTGATACCATCATAGCTTTAAATAAAATTAAATAAATTTGATTTTCTCATTGAAAAAGGTATAGTATTTAGATTAATAGAGACCAGTAGCTCGTATTTTTGTTTTGAGCTTTTATCCAATATTATATTTATTCAACATGAATTGAGTCCAAATCGCTAGAATAATCTAAAGTAATTGCCTATTGGTAAATATTGTGAAATAATATTTATTTAGTTGGCTCTCTGAATTGACAATAATTTAAAAACATCTCCACAGATACATGACGTTGTAAAAATAAAAATTGTAACAAGCGTTCGGTTATCTCATCGTTCTAAAGTCAATATTTGGCAAAATCCGCTACCAGTATGTATTGTGTGTATCTAAGAACCGAATGTATTCGCAACAGAGGTAATAAACCCGTTGAAATTTAATTTGCTCCCGCGATGTCGACGAACGAGATTTAATTAGCGTGTGTGTGTGTAGGCAGTGCGCTATATACGTTTATATGTAATTTGTATTGGTCATGTACGGTAGAATAACCGTTAAAATTTGTCTACGGGATATGTATTTTATTTGAGATGGCCTAGGCGCAGATTTTTATTAGACCTGTCAGTTTGGCTTTGATAATTTTGAAACACGTTTGCTTTTTCGTGTACATTTTTGTGTGTGCTCGTGCAAACACAATCTATTTGACCCCAGATTAATTGATTGGTTTTGATTTTCCTTAATTGCTTCGGTTTAGTTCACTTAGAAACGTTGGTAAGGTAAGGCATTACGATAATAGTTTTTAATAATTGCAACTTATTTGGTAGCAATATAATATATTTTGGGTAATTAACGTGCAATCCTGCTTTCTTCTATATATAAATGTATATATAGAACTCACGTTGTTCTAGAAAATTTTGCTCGTTCAATCTTTCTACATTCCTGATTCATCGAGCGATAATGTTCACAATCCACGAATGCATATTCATTTGGAAATCAGCCATGATTGGTCAGTGAAAGGCTTTATGCAACAAACAACTTGGATAACCGCTGACCGCGTGCGAAGATGTGTATGCGGAGTCATTTTTACTTGTTTTATGCGACTTTCTAAACAAACATCTCACAGTGCCGTCGGGTTGTGGACCCCGACGTAAATGGCGTGCGAGGGAGTCAAGGCATCTATTAGTAACGATACGATTTCTACCGTCATGTCTGAATACACCCTCTTATCGAAATTGAAATCTAACTATGTCAATAATATTTCATATGTCGTCTTAAGCTTCGTTGGCTTCTTTTTCCATACATTTATTCTGTAATAAATTAGCATCGGATGTCTATTTGAAAATTGATTTTTTTTTTGTTCCTAACTCAGTGTTGCTAAAGAGCACATCTTCATCACTCAATGCTTGTCAAGAACAGTATGCGTACGTTGTTTTTAATTAGTGGCCTTTTATCGCTAAATACTACTTTAAAACTTTACTTCGGTTTACTATCAATTAATAGAATTCAATGGTATGTGATATATCTTGTATGAAAATACAGTTCAAGCTGATACCGTATGAATAAGTGTGAATATTCTCCTAACATACGACGCAGAATAGGAACATAGCACGTATGTGTAAATCATGCGGCTTGCCATTTATGTGTAATGAGTTATTGCACTGCTCTTTACCTAAAAGGTTTGTCTCTTTTGTTTGTTTCGCTAACGTATGAGCGTGGCAAAATGTTTTTGTCATACACGACGCATCTTTTATTTACTTTTTCTCAGAGTTATGACGATAAAAGAAAGGATGCATGTATGATTTGTGTGTGGAAAATTTCAAATTAAAATTCATAAACGGGAATCTTCTACCCACACGTAACTATAATTTGATAATCAATAGAAATTCAATGACTACCTGTTTGCATGCAAATATCAAAAGTAGATTTGATCAACTAAACACTTTAAGTGCTAAAAGCGTAGTTACATATGTCTACAATTCAAACAAACTTATCAAGAATCATCTAGAAACGTTAACTGGTGGCATTAACGTAACTCGATGTTATCTAGGCAACATTAATTTTAAAGAAGTCTCGGACGAACCGGATGCGATGGTATGGAAAGGTCGCGAGATCCACGCAGAGGAGACAAGAAACATGATGTAACGGTTGTAATAAAAGCTTTGTTAGAAAACATAATATTACTTAATTAAATTTAAGAGTACGAGTTGCTTTAAAAGCTCAAATGATAAATGACAGTGCCAGTTAACGGTACCTAAATCATGAGTTCCGGTTGGCACTAGACCAATACAACTTACCTTTTGAATCAAACTAGTTAGGATTTCTCTCCAAAGTTCATAATCAAAAAAGTCATTCAAGCAATTTTTCATAATTTTTAAACCGTAAACATACATATATACAGTACACAATGTAATATTTGTAATAAGAAAACCTACAAACCATCTGCACATGTAACTAGTTACATACATATTATACATATACTCACCCCAGATCCCTTACGGGGTAGGCAGAGAAATAATGTAATAAATAAATAATATTAATGTAACAAGTTCTATCAAGAAATATATAATGTAGTAAAAAGTGCATTAACATATGATCAGATACGTGTGTGCGTGAATAAGTACACATAACAATATTAGGTAGATACATCTAATAACACTAATAAGCGAGAAGCACAACAAATATGTGTTACCAAACGAACATTATGCTAAGTAGACAAATTAGATTCCTTTTGATGACGAAACCGTGTCTCCATAAGTCTGTAACGATGTTGCCAATATGCTAATATACGTTACGATACCTCTAACCTGCCAAATGTCATGAACGTAGATCGCTGTGATCTGTAATTTATTCATTTGATCGTTGAAATAGGTTGGATTATTGTTTACTCGTATCATGCTGGATTTCTTAACGTTTTCTGATTACTTGTAAATTTTATTATAAGCTACAGTTACAGTTTGTTCAAGTTTCTTGGTTCCTCCAGTTTTGACATTATGGTCTGCAAGTGCCGTCAAATTATTAGCAAAAATTCAAATGCATACTCCACTATACTGTTCTAGGGGAGAAACACCGCCGATTGTCAGAGGTTTCCGGCTGGGGGTTAAACACAATAAGTTAATATTGATTTCCCTGGACCAAATGACTATCGTGACCACCGAAGCATGCAAAGGCTTATGAGCATTTGCCACTAAGCATGAGTCGTATAACAGACGACCACGTCTAGTGTCGTTAAAGTTGATAAATCTATTGCAAGCTGCCACTGCGTCAGGGCTCTGTGAGACAAGAAAAATAAATTCCCGTGATCGATATGTATTTGTTCAGAGCAAAATACTGAGGTTAAGAGAGATCGCTTCTCATCATATCACAAGTTTAAACCGGAAGCTACGTGATGTAGATCAGATGAGGTGTTCATTAGAAGAAACATTGTACAACTGGAAGATAAATAGATAAAATTGAATGTTATAAAAATTCTGCAAGAAGGGAAGACGCTACACTTGGCAATATATCATGTTACATGACTCAGAATTATTAAGGTGAGGCATGAAGTAATAGATGTACAAATATAAAATATACTGCCTCGTTGGTCGTGTTGGTTGCAAGCGCATCTGCCGATCGAAAGTCCTGGGTTCAAATCCCGGGTCGGGTACTATTGGATTTTTCTAACTTAGATTTTCTAGTAGTGGCTCGGAGTCTGGATTTGGGCCCGGTGTATGGCAATAGACTGATCCTCTATTCAATAATAGGACGTAAACGTAATTAGTGGAACGTGGTAATGTACTACACTCCTCTGCCAACCTTTTCTTGTATTACAGGCGTGATGCTACGTTTAAATATAAAATGTAAGTTAAAAATAAAGATAAAAGATTATGAACGCGTTCGACGATTAAAGGTGTCGAAAATAACTCATGAAATGTGTCTTGTAGTGCTCATATTTGTTTTAGACGTTGTACATTTGAATGAGAGTAGTATTTTTAGTCGGAAGGGGAAGTTCGTAACTCGATGAGTTTTATTTTTCTTTTGACGGCGTTCGTTTGTAAGTTTCGACATTCTCCTCGTTTGTTTTTGTAATATTTTAGAATGGTTTATTTAAATGTTGCAAGGGTAGGCGTAGGGTCCATAATTAGAATTTTGTCTTGACTATTTTGAATTCGTTACTTGGAATATTTTTTAAACTGCCTAATTAGACTGTTGTGCACATGTAGCCCTGACGTTGTTTTTCGGAGTGTATTTATAAATTAAAGAAAATATATGTCATGGAACTTAAATTAACTTATTTTAAACATTACACGTTAATAGGAGAATTAATGAAACAAATGACCTTTATAGTGCCAAATTAATCAACGGTTACACATTTTGACGAAAAGATCGTTTAAAATTCCAATATCATGAATAATTTGGACAGCTGTTACATAAATAACATTGATTTTTAAAAGTTTATGAGATTGATGAAATTGTTAAGTTAGATTGAGGCAAATGGTATGAGAATGTCAAATGATGACCTCTTGCGCAACGAAATTCCAATGCAGTACTTTGCGGAATCATGGTCAAAGCACATAACCGTCTAGTGTTGCTGGCCTTTTGCTCTGCCAGGCAAAAGCATATTTGTTCATCTACTGCCTTGTTTTTAAACGGTTTTGCAGTTTCAGTACACCATATCATTAAATTATATACGTCAGGTTGTATGGCATATATCCTGGCTATCCATTGCTGTATCTATTTAGGCATCGTTCTAGTCATGGTGGGATACAGCAAATTGGAAACCAGAAGTGAAGAGGCAGTCGCGAAGTACCTGTTTAAGGTATTACGAGGGAACATAGACAATCCAACCGTGTTGCGAGAGCTGAAATTGAATGTGACAAATAACAGTGCAGTCCTGTTGGCGCTGCCTAATGCGCGCACCAACTTGCTGCGAGCCGCGCCGCTCGCGTGAGCGCTGTGCACGCTCAACGCGGTTGCTGATGGTGTGGGACTTATTCACGTGCACACTGAATGAGTTCATGAAAGTCGGACATATTATAGTTATTATTCAATCATAATATTAATTTAATTGAAACATTATATACATATTTAATGTTATATTTTAAAGATTTATAATGTAAATATAACAATGTAACATATTATCAGAATACTTAAGCTAACGAATTGAGCCTAGCCTGTAGTGTCAGACTTGAGGTTTTACTAAATAAATAAATATAGTCAAAGCTGGCATAATACCCACAAATTGATATTTTACAGAACACGTAAATAGACATGTAATGTATACATATAGATTTAAAAAATATTTATAAAATTAGTTAGCCTAGACTTGTAATAAATAAATTTGTTACCGAACACTTAAGATAGCAATATAGTTATTTAAATTAATGCTTGCTAATCACTTGCTACTTATTTAAATGATAAGAGTCGTATAAATGAATGAAGACCGAGAATGGTCGAATGACGCGCTCGTCATTCGAATCGCTCGTCATTCGAATCGCTCGTCATTCGAATCGCTCGTCACATCTCCATTCCGAAACGCTGGTCGGAATGCGCCGAATGGAGACAATAATAATAATAATAATAAAATTTTACTGAAGCAGTAGTGGTTGATGGTAAGTATTGAACCTCAGTGGCATTTGATTCCGCTAATATGCAACTCGATTACTTTGATGATTCACATTGCATAACACAACTTGTAAACTTATTGTACCTAAGGAACTGGTCATGGTTCCATCAACGGTATGAATTTTAATGTAGTGTTGAAACGATTTTAACTGTATTAATCTCTGAATATTGATATTATAACAAACAGTATGAAAAGCGCGTCGAACGGCCGATAGAACCCAACTTGAACTCGTGTATTTTCGTAAAAAATGTTTTCTTTTCCCTAATTAAATGAAAATACCCCAGTTGAATTTAAATCATTCATTATTTTAAAAAATCCACAGCAACGCATACATATGGGATTGCAACCCTTTTTATGTGTACAAACAACCTTTTTGACATTTATGCCTTCTAAGACAATGAAAATAAAATAAATCTTTTAAGTCCCACTGCTAGACATAACTTTCCACTTGCGAAAAGTCTGGAGGATACTCCGGCATGGTGTTTTAGTTCGAATCCACGGCAATATTGGTTAGTTATCAACCGGTCTGTTGCATGTTTTAAATCGCCTTTAAAGCTTCCGATGAAATTTAACGGTTGTCACCTATCGATAACAACCAGGTCTGACTGATCAACGTGCCCTCCGAGACGCTTGTGGGCTTTTGTGTCTAGCGGTCTCTAATTTAAGAGAAAAACCGCGCCTGGCCCTAGTTAAGTTTTTTAGAAGTTGCTTACATTCTGCAATCGCGTCAGCGTTTTAATCGATTCACCCGCATTAATATATGGATTTTTATTCATTATTATTGTCACGTCTGAGCCCTTACGGGGTGGTCAGAGAATGCCGTGTGTCAAATATTTCGATACCTACAGACCTGACGTGTTTGATTTACATTTTGTCATTCACGTCGTACATGATCGCCGGTTTCAGTATTTATTATTGTAACTTCACACCAGGGTCTTTACGAGCTAAGCAGAGAGCACCGAGTGCCATATAACTCTAACCTTAGAGACACGCGGTGTTTCTTTTACAATCTTAATTAATTCTTAATATTTAATATATTTTTATTCATATCTAGTAATTGTAACTAAGTATTGATAAATAATTAATTGGTCCGGTTTTGATAACTTTTCAATCGAAGTAGGTATGGTATGTGGAATCCCTGGCCTAGTTCTATTAAAGCCTCAACACATTCGCATAATGTGAGGGGTGTTCCAGATCAATATGTATAATAATGTGTGTCGACATTTTCGGAATTTAGATTTGTAATTCCAATAAGGTTGTCAAAAGTCCCATTAGTTGAATGATTTTAATTGTGAAATATCATTTACTACATTATCGTTTATTAAATGTTTCTGTGAATCATCATGTGTGGAAGTAATATCTGGAATATCTCGTCCTTTTCTCCTTTCTCGATTTTATGAAACGAAGATTATTATTGTATTAATATTAAGATTTGTTTATTGTATTATATCTGCCTACCTCTTCGGGGATTACAGTCGTGATGTTACGTTAGTGTAATGTTAGATTTATCCGATGTTAAAATAAATTATACTGATGACATCAAAACTAAAATCTGGCAACCCTAACGCTCAAGGAAGAGCTCAGCGGCGAAAGGTCGACCGGTGGCAATACAATTCAACGTGCCATTATCACGCAGAACGGTTGCTTTGGTAAACTTTTGCCTATTACGTCACCCGACGACCTGATGAACCGTGTTGCCTAAAACAAGTTTTTATTTTATCGTGATTTCTAAACATGTGGCATTAAAAGTTGTATTTCCTTTGAAGAAATGGTAATTTCGAGATTGTTTTTATCGCATTTATAAAAATTTACTTTTTATAGTGATCGAAAAATTATGGTAATTTTATATATTCTTATATTGTATTTATTTCTTATATTAGATGTAATCGGACCGCATCGCTCGGTCGGAGAAAAAAAAAACAGGTGATGCCTCGGTTAGGTATTAACACGTTTCTGTATTGATTGTTTTCTGATAATTTGTAGTGGGATACCTTCAGGCTTCCTTCAAGTGGAACGTGGAACGGAGACCGAATCTAGAAGTGAGAATTGAATGGGTCACGCCTAATATTTTTTTACATTTTATTTTGTCGCTCTTACAATCCGTGTGAGCCTTAAAGATTTACACATTTTATAAATACATTAAGGATTCAAGGGTCGAAGAACTCCTTGCCGCCACAAAAGAATATGATTGGCTCAATTTGAATATATTGACCTTAGGATTATAATGTCAGTAGTAGGTACCCGTAGCGGTAACATTCTTTTGTGAAGAAGTCTTTTTGTGTGTTGCCTTTTGTAATATTTTTCTCATTGCGAGTGGTTTTTAGGGTTTAATCTCTCAATCGCAATTAGATTATTTTCGAAAATGCTCTCGTGATCGTTGGATATTTCTGGTGATCGTGGGTTTTTAATGTGCCTTCTAACATTTTATAAAAAGTATTGCAAAACATTTAAATATGAATTAATTTGATGGTACCTGAAGTTTTTCATTTATCGTACGAGTACATACATTAGTTAATTTCTACTATACTTTAATTACTATTAAAAATATAGATATGCTATACTGATATGATGATGAAAGCAGAATAGTGGCGGTCGAGATGAGGTCGTCACGCCGCATATGCGGCTTGACACTCGTCGACCGCGTTCGCAATACAGAGGCACGGAACTTGCTTTATGTGAAAGAGTGTATAGGTGTAAAAATAAGAAAGGGCGTGCTACGACGGTTCGTATATGTGAAGAGAATGACTGATAAAAGAATGACACAATAGATATATAATGTGAATGTTGATGGAGGGAGGTGCCGAGAAAGACCTAGGTCCACCTATCTTGACCAAATGGGTCAGGTTGACTGATGGGGGAACTCCCCCCTTCTAACTAGAAGTCACCGAAACTAGTGTGCATGTATGAAGAAAATGATGAATGTTGAAGAAGCACGGCAGATCTGTAAGGATGGATATATTTGGCAGTCGGTGCTCTCTGCCGACACCGTGAGGTTCTTGGTGCGATGACGTTATAATACTATAATTTAGCTATCGAAAACTATGTAGTTATTATTTCTACTAATTTAAAACAGATAAGACATTTTTATCATTGATAAATATCTTACAGTTAATAAATTCTTAACTATCTCTTACATGCGTATAATATTCATAAATCTAGTGTCCGAATCGTGGTTGTCTGCTTTGACACAACAATGGACTGCAACAAACAAAAAATCGTGACCATTGTTAAAAGCGGTACAATTCTTCGGCTGTTTTGAATATGTTAAAGTTAAAAACAGATTATTTAACTGATAAAAGTTTACGATATTCAATTCTCTGTAATGTTGGATAAAGTAGTTTATGGGTTATATGACCACTTAATATCAGGCGGTGTTCATGCAAGTTTGAAAAAACATAAGTTGTTACCTTTTTATTATTTTAATTATTGAATATTTTATTACATACATATGCTCACGCCAGGTCCCTTACGGGGTAGGCAGAGAGCACGGAGTGCCAAATATCCTTACAGACCTGCCGTGCTTCTGAATATTTTATTGTGTC
>DWEH01000438.1:0-11828 GCA_018245815.1 Apyrrothrix aesculapus | reverse complement strand
TTTAGAAAAATCCAATAGTACTCGACCCGGGACTTGAACCCAGGACCTCTCGATCGGCAGTCGCGCTTGCAACCAACACGACCAACGAGGCAGTCAATATCGACTTTAGAGTAGGAGATATTAAGGACTAACGGACTTCGCGATGGCTTATTAGTCTTGTGGATTTGAAAAAGTAGACTCACATTCAAGGAATTATCAACCGTCACTGTCGAGTTGATTTGTCGACCTTAACCGACCATTAAGGACGTTTGTAATATTTTGGTAAAGTATAATGTGTTTGTATTCCACAAAATTGGTCCGAAAAAACAAAGCTAATGGTTTCGACAATAGAATTCAGAAGTGATTTTAGGTCGTTTAATCACTGATCATATAAAAAATGAGTCGTTTGTGAGTCATTACAAAGCACTGCTAATCTAGTTTTATATTTTATTAAGTGTTTTTGTGCATGATAGTGTATCTATTCGCGGGACCCTTCATTCTGAAATGGTAAAACCTAGACAACAGTTGGATGTAAATTTATTTAATATAGTAAATTATCTGTCGATCGCTAGTCGGAAAGACATTATTATAACACGATAATTCAATATTGTAATATTTGTACAAACCCTGGGTAACTTTAATGCACCATGCGATTCCTGGTCATTCCTATCTGTACAATTAGTTTTACATCACAATTTTCTTTAACATTTTTCGAATTATTAAAACGCCAATTCCAGATATTTTATTCCAAATTCTGTTGTTTTAGCGATCCGACGCATTGCATGAGAAAAGGTTGTTAATAATTACTCTCAATTAATATAAAACCTAAATATTAATCGGAGTTATAGCTTGAACCACAGCATAGAATATGACAGATAAATAATTTTTGAAAAGCGTGACTTTTTTCTAGCAGTAATGTCGCAGGATTTTCAGGTAAACGTTTCCGCACATTAGCTCGTGCAGCCTCGCAGGCGTCTATCTTTCCGACTCATAAAACTTCGCGAGTTGAATTATCTGAGTTCTGAGTCGGAGCTGCAAAATTGAAACGTTTTGCAGAAAAACGCATTTGACCATACACTGAATCGACAACGAATTCTATAAAACTTTATATCCCTGCTGTATGTCATATGAAATGAAATAAGACAGACAAGTAAGAAGTTACAATAATTAAAATAACGAATATCCTGCGTCTGTGAAATGTTGAAGTAAATATCAATGTAGTTAATCAATCAGAGTGTCCTCCAATTGAAGTTACCTCAACTGTAGCGAAAACTACGATTCTGTAAATTTTGACTAAGATACAATATTATACTTAGTCTGTATCTTAGTGTATCTTAGTTTTGACTAAGATACAATCTGTATCTTAATCAAATTTATACAATGTATACAATATAACAATAATTTGCTAATGTTTTGTGCATTGAAGGCTTTCTAACCATTACGTATGTTACTGTTTCATTGACCTTTAATATTTTAATCTACTTATCCTATTCTTAAATAGTAGATAAAAGTATAGGCTAAATTTTGTTCATTATGAACTCACAGTAAAAATGTTTTTTTTCCGTCTTTTCAGAATCAAGCGAAGCCCTTAAAAAAAATTCAGTCTATTATTCTGTGCGCATAATCTGAAATTCCAGAAGGGATTGTTACAAAATTTGATGTGGTTGTAATTAATTCAACAGTATAATATACTCGTATAAGATTACAATGTATATTTTTGTCTACTAATGTCTACTACATTTGGGAGTCACAAGCATATTAGAATGATATGCTTAGATATATTCCATAAGCAGTTAAGCGCATGTTTATAGAATGTAGAATAGATAATTTTTATAGCAATACATATAATATACATGTAACAGAGTATAATAAGACATATTATATTTTTTCCTATGCAGAGGTAGATGGGCCTGCAAGCTGATACATAAACCTGGCCTTTGTTGCTCTTTTTTAAGGCAAAAAGTGGCGGGTGCAGTTAGTTAATAATTTAAAAAAATTTGCGATGTGCAGATGATTTATAAAGGCGTTACAAATTACGATTTCGTTAGCAGCGACCAGTCGCTCGGTGATGAGCAACTTTTTAGAACTCGAAGCAACTTTATTGGTTTCGCGCGAAGTTATGTTTTGGGACGCGTTCACTTAACGCTATTCACTCGCGCTATTTCAAAGAAATAATTTAATTTCTTCGCGTTAAGTGCTTCCCTCTACGCCGTGGAAAATTGTCGTACTTTATCAAAATCCTGTTATATTTTCCGTTGTTTATTTTTAGTGTTACTTTAGTATTCTTTCTACGGTGTCCTCATCGTTATCATCTTTCCTCCAAGAATAAAAGGGGTTAAGATTTATAATTACAGTTTTTATTAATTAATTGAGTATATTCTAAGTGATTAATTTTGCTTATAATATGTTCTTATAAAGAAAAATGTTACGTAACATTACGCCTGTAATCCCCGAAGCGGTAGAAAGAGGAGTGTAGTACCTACACTTCCACGTTTGACCACTTATGTTTACGTCTCATTATGGAATAGTTGGCGAATCTATTGCCATACACCGGATACAAATGGAGACTCCAAGCCGACTAGGAATTTCAGTTAGAAAATCGACGTTAGAACAATGCAATAGTACCCGACCCGGGATTTGAACCGAGGATCTGTCGATCGACAGTCGCGCTTACAACCAACATGACCAACCAACAAGGAAGTCATGTTGTAATAAGGAAAAAAAGGACTTAATAATTTTCTTTCATGTAATTTATTTTAAATTTCTCTCATATAAGTGATAATGTATAAAATAAAAAATCCTCTTTTCAATGTGTCGTTTTTTGGCGGATTACTTTTAAATATCCAAAAAAACATTGTTTTCTTTAAGTATATCCAAATGAACACGATCTTTAAATGGCCTTGTACGTTGCCATTTGTGTAACAGAAGCAAGCGAAGAGGCAGTTAGTGGCTCGACCGCGGCACCCATCGAACGCGGCAAAAGTATTGTGAAACGAACGAAAGTTGTTGTTGAAATATTACGGGTCCGCAGTGGAATTTCTTGAAGGGAGCACGAAATTAAATTTACCAACAGTGTTTCCGCGACGAGCAAATATTTTGTTTTTGGATATTTTAAGAGCAAAAACGTTGCGCTCACTTATAGGCCTTCTAATTGACTGCGTGAAAAGAGAATTCGAGACGAATTAAAACTTCCTAATTTTAAACTTGTGCTGATTTAAACGCTCGTGTTTATTCGACGGTTTGGTGTAGAATTTTGTTCCAGGAGCATGTTTGATGTCAGATTAAAGGGAATCAAATTATGGCGACTTGTTCTGTTTGATACGTGTACGTCCAAACAATGGATGCGGTGTGTGTTTGGCGGTGAAACGTTCCCGTTTGTAAATCAACGCCCGCTGATTTAGTTGTTTGCAACACAATTGAGAGCAGCTAAGGCTCCCCAACCATTATTTTTCGCAGCTACTGAATTTATTGGTGAACTCATCTCAATTAAACAAAAGCCTTCAATCAAGCCGTGCATAATTTAAATTACGGTCGGGCAAAATTTTTCTTTTCTTCAAGCGTTACGTTGGAAGGATGAGTTAAATTAATTATTTGGATTTTTCTGTAAAACTTTTTTGTTACATGTAACCAAGGTACTATACAATTTGTTTAGATATTAAATTTTTGATTGAAAAGTGTACTTGCATATTTAATATTATCAGGACGGTCTGACGTGTGAATCCTTTGGGGATACATGTTGGTCCACGTTGGGGACTGGGCGTGTTGGCGTAACATTGGCGGGTTGGCGCTGAGCTGGGCTACGTTCATTGCTCATTTGCCAAATTGAGAGCTGTTTTATGGCGGCACGCGGAATGGCTGCGCATCTCCAACGTCTAATCTTTATGTACGAATAAAACGAAACAATAAATGTACGTCTTAAATAAATGTGAGCGCTCAAATAGGATGGTGTTTCAGAGCTGACAAAGGGAGGAGCAGTAAAAGGGCCGTCTCCACATATTGTTATTCATTGAATCCACAATATCTTGGTGTGCAGGTACAATTAAAGAGGTCCGTAAACATATGACAGATTACAACGATAATCCTAAGAAATCTCGGACGAATTATTAGTACTAGATAATATTACTGATGTTGGTTAGTTATTTAGCGTACTTGATATTGTAAAAATTTCTATATTAATAAAAGCAATGAAAAAAAAATACCATTGGTATATGAAAAATTACAGTATTACCACCAAAACTAGGATACAATATTCTTCAATGAATTGTATAATACACTTATCTGTTTGTAATGTGCTTTTACAATATTAGTGTCTTACAATCTGTGATGCCTCGTTGGTCGTGTTGGTTGCAAGCGCGACTGCTGATCTAGAGGTCCTGGGTTCAAATCCCTGGTCGATAACTATTGGATTTTTCTAAAATGAGAATTTCTAGTAGTGGCTCGGAGTCTGGATTTGTGCCCGGTGTATGGCAATAGACTCACCTATTCCATATTAGGACGTAAACGTAACTGGTGAAACGTGGGTGTAGACTACACTCCTCTGCCTACTTCTTAGGGGATTACAGGCGTGATGTTACGTTACAAACTGTGATGTGATTTTATTACTTTTATTTACGTAAGATTTCGTGCGTACTTCATTGAAGTATTCAGTGATGGGCGAGAACGCATCCAGCCAGTTTACCGGGTTCGCATTAAATTTCTATACAGCGGCGCGGCCACTGGACCGCAGAGTTTTCTCATTCCGTGGCTTTTTGTTTCGATATTTCATATTCTTTTGACTGGTACTGGTATTTCTGGTTGGCATAAGTTAGTGTTTCAGACTTAAACTTGTATTGCTGCGGGACTGGTATGTCTCATGTCATAAATGGGAAAACCGATAAGCCGAAAGGCTAAGTAGCAGGCAATAGATACAAAATCAACGTATACGTTAAACTGTTCTACATTTCCCCGATTAAAGATTCTGGATCCAAAATTATAAAGACATTTTTTATTTCCTGTCGCCTTTTGAAAAGGCGGTCATTAAAAATCATGTGCAGAACCGTCCGTAGAATTTCATTCACATGTTCAAAATACGCCATCTTAATCCGTACCCGCATCGAAATAGAGGCTCTTCTTCCATAATCCAATAATATGAGCAGCTTTTCAATCAACCTTGGTATTCTATATCGAAGCTTAGGATCTGTTCCCAAGACACGTTTTATTTCAATATCAACGGCATTAATAACGTAGAGTATTTCATATTATTTGATATGCCCATAATAATAAACGTTCGGGGAATTCCTGAGTATCTACAGGAATCATTTTCCTGTTGTAATTATCCAAGTATCACCAGTAACAATTCATTCAATGCTATACAACTGGGAAATGGTTCATACAAAGTTTCTGATTCGTTCTGCCAAATACCAAAGTTTTGTAGTACTGACAATTATATCAAATAATAATAATATATAATAAATCTTTATTAATATGCTCTAAATAGGTGTAGATAAGTTTCAGTTAGATATATGTAAGTCCACTGGGCAGCTATTGTTAATATTGAAGCAGTGATAGCCCAGTGGTTTCGAATTTAGTCTCCCACTCCGCGGGTTTTGGCTTCACATCTCGGCGCGAACCTGTTTCTTACAAGAATAATGTGCATTTTTCTATGGCATGCATCTATCACTTGCTGTCTCGATGAAGAAGAACATTTCGACGATACCTGCACATCTTAGGAGTTCTCCATAATCTCTCTCTCATAAACTCTGTAAGGGTATTCGCGCAGGCAAATCGTTCTTGGCAAGTCTGGCAGAGTATGACAAGAACAATTCTGATACTGAGAGAAAACCCGCTAGTCCGCCGTCCATAATTGCAACGATAAATGGGTTGATGACCATGATGGTGATTATATTGTCAACATTATTTTTTTAATTTAAAATTTGTAACGCAAAAGTTCATAAAATCGCTTTTATGTTATTAGTATCCTTGATTATCACTATTACTTAATATTTATTGCATATTATTATTAAATTATCTATTGATATCTCATATATAATGTCCGTGCCGAGACGGAGAAAGAATACATCCCCCGACAATATGTCAGGATACTAGACTGTTGTAAAAGGCGACCGAACCCGGCGCTGGCAGATCGCGGTATGGCGCAGTTTGCCTACACTCGTTTAAAAGCACTGGCCGCCTACAGGCAGTAGCTAGGGCTGTGCAAAAAGCGGTGCTCTGCGATCCCCAACCCGCATGCGCAGCGTGGGGATTACGGGAGAAAACCCCTCACGGGAGACCTATGTCCAGCAGTGGACTTAAACAGGTTGATGATGATGATGTTGATTAATGTGATACAAATATAGCTTTATTCTATTTAAACTTTGTGACGTATACTTATAATATTTATACTTCAATAAAAGCATCGCAATGAGGAAACAAATATGGTCAAATCTTTCTGCTTCAGAATTTTAATCTGCCCACATTATCTTATATTAATGAAATGAATAAAATTGTTTCGAAAGCGCTCATAACTTTGACGTGGTAATGTATTGCGAACGATCTGTCAAGTTAATCTACGTAAACCGGGCGCAGTTGGGTACTGGATGGGTATTGGGTAGTAAGCGCTTCTCTATTTTTAAGAGTATGTTGCGCAAGGTAGGTGGTTATCGCCTTGGTAAATACACACTACAATCACGGTATCAGGATTTGATCATTCCAACGTTTTATAAATACGTAACCATCAATACAAAAGTGTATAACGAACCTAAAGTACAGGAACAAAGCTATCGTCACACAAATTGATGTCACGTTGCTCCAGCGGAACATCAGAAGGCCACGTACATTTCGTACGAGCAAACTAATGGGATCGACGGAGCAGGACCCAAATAGCTGTGACTGGCAGAACAGCGGAAAACGAAATCCAAATTACAATAATAAAAACGTTTGCGAAATGGAGTGAAAAGTCGAACTGTGCACTGGACAAACAAGTTAAAGCGGCTGATACGGTCGAAAACCGGCTTTATTACCTGGTATTAAAAGCTTAGTGATCAGTATAAAAACAGTTGTTCGTGTAGGGTTGGTAATAGGAGGGCGCACGCGGCCAGCTGAGGCAATTCGTTCCACATTAGAGAGGCAAGGCTTTTTATATTAATTGCACCCGACGTTACGAGGTCATTGGGTCTTGAAGACATTTCACCATTGCTTCCATTGGTAGTTCTAGAAGTTTCGGCAAGGTGAATTGAGCCATTCATCTTTCGACATGTCAGTAACGAACTCGATTATGTACTTCCGCCAAGCAAAACTGGAGTAGTTAATTTAATTGTTCAGTGCCGAGAATGAATACAAGTTTTAGCCTAAGACAATTCAACTTAGCCATTAAAATTTCGCCCACATTGATTAGGAGTTAACGAATTTTGTTCCTATATTTTCGTGTGGGTTCCTTTTTTTATCACCGTCACCCGGTAAGTAAAGTCTAGTTACGAACGAACAAAAGAATAATATACTTCTGTCCGGAATCCATCATATTAGTCACTTCAGTACTTCAAGTACAGTCTTTGATACTATTAACATGAACATGTTATCGCTTGCGGTCGCGCAAGTCATGCAGCCAGTGCGACTAATGGCCGTTTATATGACAAATACCGACCTCTGCCAATGTATTAGAAACGTACGTTCTCCTTAGCTATCCTGCAGGAACGCAGTATATGCTTACGTGGAATTCTTTTGCTCTCCTGAACCAAAAATATTTAAGGAGCTGTTGTAATTGCAACTTTAACAAATATATGTAACGACGATGGCAGAGATTTAGCATGCGGAATAAGATATTTATGAAACAGTTTTATATTTGATGTTTTAAATAAAATAATTAGAAGTCTCACATTACTCAGTCAGCGAAATACGACGGAAGGAATAATTATCAGGAATCGTGGCTCAGGTGGGGAGGGCGGGGTACGCCGGTAGCAATTCACTTTGTGCTTTCGATAACAATAAAACTTTACTGCAGACACACCGGGAAGAGAATTAGGGCGGACTTAAGGAGACAAAAATAAAGTAGGGCTTGTTTTTGTCAACGAAGGACATGTACTTATCTTGCAATAACTCATTTACATAGATAACACCTTGAGATTATACTTCCTTTATCAATTTTGTGTGAACAATATAAAAATTTTATTTCTTGCGAATATGAGTAAGTGGACTGGACTGGATAGTTGTCAAATTAAAAGCAATTCATCAATTTAATGATTATATAAGGTTTAGTAACAAAACATATTCCATTGTGCGATGTAAAACGTAACTGGTGAAACGCGGGAGTGTACATCTCTCCTCTGCCTACCTTTTCGGGGATTACAGGAGTGATGTTACGGTTAATCTAAAATATGTTTAACCAATAATATTTCTCTTATCTGAGATAAGTGCGTGCGGAATGAACAAGATATCCGCAGTACGGCGGTCGTAAAGCGAATGAAAGTTGAACATTACGCCGACAAACTGCCCAGAGGCTTATGCGTGTGATTTATACCGCTAATAAAATAAAATGTTCAAGTGTGTATGGCCGTTTTATATTTGCTCACGTTTATAGCTTCTGGTATTCACTGCTAAAGGTTGACAGAAAAAAAAGGGGTGTTGAAGTGTAGATATCTATATTGCCGTTTATGTTCTATCAGAAGATTTATAATCGAACATTATGTCACTAAAAGTCATTCGGTATTCTATCTCATATACTGTATGCAATCTACAGAATAAAATAAAAAGACACGTCGGAGCAATCGAATGACACGTCTGAGAGTAAGTAGTTGTAACACATGATAAATTATCAAAATAAAACGATTAATGAAAAAATTTGTAATTTAACAACAAAATTTAACAATAAACGTGAGATTATGATTAGATAGAATTATGATTGAGTAGAGATTACGATTAGTAGAGTTAGATTATGGTAAAAAGAAAGTGGAAAGCAAAAAACGATGTCCAGTTATCAAATAAAAGATACATGTTGCAACGTGTCGACTATCAAATGATTTGTATTATACAGATAAATATTGCAACACCACAATGATGTCGGTCTTCGTACTGTTTGATTGAAACCTCCGTCTATTAACGCCATCTATCGGAAACGTCAAGCGATTTGATTCAAGTTTTTGGTCGATATAACGATGGCGGCGAAGGAAAATGACAGGCACGACATTCATCAAGTCATCAATGTTGTTTTTGAATGAGACACGCTGTATCGAACTTGCCGCGATTTTCAGTATCACTGTGCATTGCGAGTTATATATGTATAACTTTCGATGTCTGTGTCAAAACAGATTTTTTTCACAAATTGAGATCCGCTTATGACGATCAAACCTTTTTATATACCTTGTGATTTTTTTATCCATTTAAAAGAATAATTAAAATTATCATGAAGTAGTACTCATTTATTTTTTGACATGATTTGTTTGTTTCCAGACGTCTAAGCTCTATTGTTTTTGAGCAACGACATAAACCAATAGGGCGATCAAAGAACTATGGGTAGGTATATACGGACGATCGCGCCGAGTTCACACAGTTTGTTTTCGACACTTTTGCGACACTTGGCGACACCTAGTGAGGAAAGCTGAATAAATACGAAAGTACACAAACAAATGGCTATTTATTTACGTCCCGGTCTCGAATAGGTGCTGAGTCTATTGCCATAGCGGACACAAATCCAGATTCCGATTCACTACTAGAAATTTCAAGTTAGAAAATATCCAATAGCACCCAACCCAAAATTTGAACCCAGGACCTTTCGATCGACCGTCACGCTTGCAACCACTCGACCAACGAGGCCTATCGACGAGGTTATCGACCGTGGTTGAAATGAATCAAGGTATGTACTTATATATGTACAGACCTGATGTATATAACAAAAGAACGAATCTAAAACTAAGGTCAAAATAAATTGCATACATTTATAACTAACGACCAATCATATAGGTATAAAACTGATTAAACGCGAATTTAATTTTAATCCGCGTATTCGTATGTACCAGCGTTATGACGGACAGTAGAAAGAGAAAAACGAATCCGTCGACTCCATGGATTTAGCAGGATATTAAGCGTAGGTACATTTAAAAAAAAAACAGGAGGATTTATAATACCATAAGCCTCCAAGAAAGTCCTTGACAGGTCCAGGGACTGGCCTTTGGGAGGGAACCCACATTTAATAACGACGCGGACCTTTCCAAATCCCTTTTATTTCTCGCGGTTTTTGATTATATCAATGTGGACAATACGCCGGGGTTATTTCGTTTTTCTGCCTTTACACCATTTTCCTCAAAATGCTTAGTGCTTAAGATAAATATATCTGTGGACTTAGAAGAAAAAAGTTGGGTACTCGTTTTGACGACATTAGTTTGTGACGGTATATAAATATTTTCGCAAGCTATTGAATAAATATTATATCATGATTTCGATATATCTCCAAATATAGTGTCTACTACAGTTGTCTATATAGCGTCCAACAAGAGATTACATAAAATTAGATATAAATCCTCAAATGTTCTGAATCACTACTAGCTTTTTTCATATTATTATTTTAATTAAAGAGCATGTGTTTCGTCGGTCGAGTGGTTGCAAGCGCGACTGCTGATCAAGAGGTCCTGGTTTGATTCCCGGGTCTGGTACTATTAGATTTTTCTGACTTAGATTTTCTACTTAAAATTTGTACTAGTGGCTCGGACTCGAGATTCGTGCTTGGTGCCGTGGTAACAGTAACCAGTGAAACGTAAGAGTGTACTATACACCTGTACCTACGTTTTCGGAAATAACAGGCGTGAGGTTAAGTATTAAAAAAAAACTGTTGTTGTTTCAATTTGTCAGCATAATTGCTTTGTCAAATATTCAAATAGAGCATATAATATTAAACGAGAGATTGAGCAGGCGGTGCAATACGCGAGGAAAATCATACTCTCCGAAATAGGATTGCTGAGGATTCGTATTTCGAAATTAAATTCAGAATAGTAATTTGAAGTCATCGAACTTATTATAAAATAGACAACGCCGTCATAAGAAATACGAACCCCACGCGTATTTTAAGAAAAAAAATCAGAATATCCATAAGTACTACCTCTATCTACACATATCTCTATTTTTCTAGATGCTAAAAAAGTAAAGACGCATACAAATACATATTTATTGTAGAAACGCTTACATTTGTGAGTAGTAAACAAGTGTACACTTAGAAATAAGCCACGGACGCGACCCGCAAATAAATAACGAGTGCAGGCCCCGTCCGTAACACGTATTCGATTTGACCGCAGCTGGTATTACGGGAATCTATCACCGCGCGACGATGAAATCACTTAGCAAAAAAAATATACCGATAGGCTCAACTCAGACGTATCCTCTATCCTCACTGTGACAACCAAGGTTTATCCGTAGATGGATATTTCTACAACGTTTTGCATATACTATCACAAATATACTTATCTGTTGTCACGCCTATTGCGCAGAAAGGTAATGATTTGCAACTGCTCCAAACTACTCTTGTCTCTTTTACTTTCATCAAAGATGTCATACGTGCAGTATAAAAATGCCAAATGTTCTGTATCAGAATGTTCTAGTAATTTCTATATTGCTGTGATCATACACGAGTTTGAAAAACTCTGTAAATTTATTACCATCATCGACAGCGATAGGTTCTTTTGGAGTTGTTTCTCTGATTCAGAAGTTAGTTGACCATCTAAAACGTAACATCACGCCTGTAATCCCCGAAGAGGTGTGCAGTATACTCCCACGTTTCACCAGTTATGTTTAGGTTCCATTATAGAATAGGTGTTGACTCATACATACACCAGGAACAAGTCCAGAGTCCGAGCCTGTACTAGAAATTTCTACCAGAAAATCTAAGTTAG
>DWEH01000437.1:0-11828 GCA_018245815.1 Apyrrothrix aesculapus | reverse complement strand
GTGTTTTACTTGTGTTTTCGTTTTTTTAATAATTAATAAACGATAATTAATTATAAATTATGATGTTTTACTTCGATGACGTCGTTGAAACGGCTGAAAAAATTGTTTAATAACAGTAACAACTATTTAAAATAATTTAAATAGAATTGTTGTAATAAATTATTAATTTATTTTATTTATTTGTACACCGGTAGAAAATTACATGTGAACACAATAATCTTAAGCGATTATTTTAATAATTTATTTTTTTCATAACAATGAAAAATCCTTAAATTTATTTACTCATAGGACTGACGTAGGAACCTTGTTTCTAGTAAAACTTTTCCTTTTCAGCCAATAATAATGTGTAATTCAAGCATGTGGTTTTTCTACATAACGACCTCGTAAGACAGACGACCTATTAAACTACGGTATAGAGACTGTTCCACGTTCAACATGAAAATATGACGCCATATTTGAGCTGGCTCGTGATTCCCTGTCTTGAACTGCATGTTTGTCTATCGGACCATCCCGAAAACGAATATGTGACTTAACCTGGTACATAGTATAATCAAGTTAATACCAGTGCATTACTTTTTTTTATTCGTATGTACATAATGATACATGTTTAAAGGATCACAGAACCCTTAAATTTGGTCTCGTCCATAAAGCTAGACGAGGTCAGGTGTCATATATTTTTAGTTAACAATTCTGTACTACTAGTTTATTAATCAGTTACAAATTCAATTTAACGACTACAATTGTTTATTAATATTGGTACCACGCTTTATCTTATAAATATACATAAAGGTACTTACCGGGACATTGGTTTCTTGGGACGCAGGTGCCATTATCGTCTCTTAAGTATCCGTCAGCACACAAACATCCAGGTGTGCAGTTTGTAGAATTCCTTCTGCATACAATTTTAAGGTCTTTTTGAGCGCAGTTCTTCTTAATACATGGATTGTTAGCGCAGTCAGATAGAACTTCATTGGTACCACATGTAGGTGCTGTAATAATAAATAATAACAATAATAAATCTCTTGGGACATCTCCACACACGGCCGGCTGATCCCAAAGTAAGCATCAAGAGTGATGAGCCGATTAGCCGATTACATTACTCTTGAGTTCTCTAGCTTGTGTTATGGTAACCAGTCGGCTGATAAACTACATATAAACATAGAATTATATATTTATATAGATTTTTTTTATACCCAGGCACAGAACAAATACCTGTGTTCATCACACAAATATTTATTCTGGGTGGGAATCGAACCCACGACCCCCGGCACAACAGTCAGGTTCACTAACTACTGCGCCAACGGGCCAGTCATTAAATAAATAAATTGCCAGTCAGCCAGTCAATAAATTGCTTGTTTGTCAATAAATATTGATATTGGTCTGATGGTTTTATTCTTGGAACTTTAATAGCCAATTTCTCTTTCCCCGTGTTGTGAATACATTTATGATTCTTTACGAAATACTGTATAAGCAGTGATAGGCGTGGTTCATAATTTATTTAGCCACTTCGGGGGTCCTATGTTTAAATACTGGAGTACATTTATTTATAAAACAGTGCATGTTAAGATTACCTTAGATTAATGCACACACCACATACCTTAAAGTACTCCATAGTATTATCTAAGGCGTGTAAAACCTACCAACCTGGACTTGACCAGCGTGATAGACTGTGGTCTTAACCTTTCTCATTCTGATGGGAGACCCGTGTCCGAGAGTGGAACGATTAAACGATTGACTTTAAAAACTTTTTGACTTTAAAAACTTTGATGCCAGTGTTATACTAGTTTTAACATCAATACTTTAAAAATTTCAATCGATTAAGAAACAACTTACGACACTCGTCTTTTGATACACATTTTCCTTTGTTATTTCTATAATAGTTATCAGCACATCGACATGCGGCAGGCGCGCAGTTGGGATCACTAGGTTCCAGGGGAGCTTTGCATTTGTATTCTCTATTCTTTGTCTCGCATGTTCTCGGTGGACACGATGCTGGGCATTTATCGTATACCTCATTTTCTCCGCATTGGTTTGTCTTTGCTATAATTTAGAAATTTTTATGTGACATGGAATTTAACACTAAACAAAAATGTATATTAAATATTTTAAGCATAACTTCATTATCATAAGACTGCCTCGTTGGTCGAGTAGTTGCAAGCGCGACTGCTGATCTAGAGGACCTGGTTTCCATCCCCGGGTCGGGTACCATTGGATTTGTCTAACTTGAAATTCCTAATAGTAGCTCGCCGTCTGGCTTTGTGTACGGATTGGCAATACGCTCATCACGTATTCCATGATAGAATGTGGTGGTAAATGGTGAAACGTGTGTATGTACTACACGCCTCTGCTTATCTCTTTGGCGTGCTATTACGCTTTTTTGTTACAAAAACATAATGTTTACTTACGGCAGTCCTTTGGCAGTACGCATTTCTTGTTGGTTTTATCGTACACGTAGTTGGGACGGCAATCGCAAGCATTGAACTTATAAATACGAGGACATGGTACACTTTTGTTCTTGTAGTTGTTGCAGGTTGTGCAAAAAGTTCCAGAGCCGGACCACGCGTTGCAATCTCCTCCACAGGATGCTTACAAGAATAAACATAACTGTTAATTGTTTGTTTTTATGAAAACCGATTTATTAAAAGTAAAGAAGCAGCAAGCATCACAGCGGAATGTACACCTAATGCTAAACGAAATCAAAATCTGGGCTCAGTGGTGCGTTTTTCTACTGAGACTACGTCGTACAGACTAGAAGTTTCGCGAGTAATAAAATTATTTATTCAGGAATAAATAAAATTATTTATAACAAAATATATGATACAATCATTATGGCATTTCTAATGTGTCTCGTGATAATTTTTGAAGACGGTGATGCATTTAGGCGTCTTCTCATCATCATCATCATCAGCCTATTTCAGTCCACTGCTGGACATAGGCCTCCCCCAGAGAGCGACATCGCGCCCTGTCCTCTTTTATAGTAACATGAAAATATTATAACATATTTGTTACCATTTAAACTGTTCGTGAGTGTATTTTAAATATTGCTACCCTTAGTTTAATATTCGATGGGCATTTTGTGTATTATTACTTTGAACTTAACTATGAGAGCAGAAAAAAAGTCACGCGATCAAATCACGAAAGCTTAAGAGTAACTCAAGTATAATTATAAAATAAATATGGAATTAGTAGATTTATTCGTACATTAATTGTTTAGTTTTTATTAAAATGTTGTATTCTATCGAGTTTTCATTATGTCTCTGTTGATATTATGCCATTATAAAGTAAAAAAAAATATCATATTATTATTATTATTAATATATCGTCACGTCAGGTCCTTTACGAGGTAGGCAGAGAGAACCGAGTGTCAAATATGTCTATCACTGCAGACCTGACGTGCTTTTTCCACATTCATCACTCTCGTCATACGAAATCATATCAAAACGATAATATTCAATTACAATTTCAAATTGCATATTATTGTATTAATCTGTTACTTTAATAACCGAATATTGGTAGTCCAGTATGCATCATTTTAAACCTTCGGACCACTGCGAGAAGACGACAGCACATATTGTAGAAGAATGAATCACGAACTGGAACAGCTGATTCATAAAGAAACGATTGTCAGGTTCTGCAAGTCACTACGGTTCAGATGGGCAGGCCACCCGCAACGTTTGGACGACGCTATTGCTGTCAAAACCCTCTCCACTTGGAATCCGCAAGAGAAAGACACAGGAAGCGGTCGAGAGACTGCATCGAGGAAGATCTCAGGCGCATGAGCAGGTTTCTACACCATCACGACAAGTCCCTTGCTGGGTAGGCAAAGAGCACCGAGTCCCAAACACCTCCATCCTTGTATACCTGCCGTAGTTCTTCTATGTTCATCATTATATTCATATTGAACCTGAATAGAAAACCAATATATTTATAATGTAATATAAGATTATATGGATATATGTTTCTATATGTGACTATATATGTGACTGCCTCGTCGGTCCTGTTGGTTGCAAGTACGACTGCCGGTCGAGAAGTCCTGGGTTCAAATCCCGGGCCGAGTACTATTGGAGTTTTCTAAAATTAGAATTTCTAGTACTGGCTCGGTGTCTGGATTAATGCCCGGTGTATGGCAATAGACTCACCACCTAAACCATTTTGGGACGTAAACGTAACTGGTGAAACGTGGGAGTGTACTACTCTCCTCTGCCTACCTCTTCGGGGATTACAGGCGTGATGTTACGTTATGTTATGTTAAGTTTAAAAAATAACTTTATGTAAATTTTACATTATTAGTTTCTTTCAATTGTATCAAGCGGTTGATTTAACGTGAATCTTAATAAAATCGCGTCGCTTGTGTTGAAGTGACTGGAAAGTCTCCCTCGGAATACGCGGGTTCGTCAAACAATCAATAAAGCTAATGTATCGGGTAATAGAAGTATTCAACACAGATGTAATGATACTAGATGCTCTGCTATTGTTTTTAAAGTAATGTAACATCACACCTGTAATCCCTGAATAGGTAGGCAGAGGAGTGCATTACACTCCCATGTGTCACTAATTACGTTTACGTCTCACCATGGAAGAGGTGGTGAGCATATTGCCATACACCGGTCGCAAATTCAGACTCTGAGCCGCTACTAGAAAATTTAAGTTAGAAAAACCAATAGTACCCGAATCAGGATTTGGACCCAGGACCTCTCGATCGGCAGTCGCGCTTGCAACCACTCGGCAGATTTTTATTACAGTTTTATTGCATATAAATCTTGTCTTAGGTTTGTTCTGCCTGATACCTATGCCTTTACATTTTTATTTCCGAATTCAGAAATCTTCAAAACGAATAGCAGTATTTCAAAATTGAATGTTTCTTAATTACTTTTATTTAATGCTACTACTAGTTTTTTCATTATCTGTTCAATTTGTTACAAGCATATAAAATATTATTTATTATTAATATGTAATCATGATGGGCTATGTAATAAGGCAGTAAATGCCGTATAATCATTTATTTATTTATTTTTATCATATTTAGATATCATACCAAGTTCATGGCTGGAGATAGATGGACATACGCGTAATATGATTAGTAATTTTATTCTCATAAAACAAATAATCAGTATTCAATAATGAAAAATCAAATTAAAGTCATTCAAAAATAATCTACATATACAGTAACTGTGTCTACTTGTTCATGGATTACAGGCGTGATGTTACGTTTATAAATGATATCTGCAATGAGTCACATCTAGCAAATTTATTTCGCTTATTGTCACGTCCCCTATCCTAATTTCACCTCCGAAATGGGAGATTCTCCCAAAAATGCCAATAATTACATAGGGGAGGAAAAATTTCACTCGCCCCCAAATTTGGCGTATCGATTTCCTCTCAGCTTTGTTTGTTCAAATTCTTCTCCGTGGTATTGATGAGAATTGCGTTAAACTCGGTAAAATATAACTAAAGCCAATATTACTATGTGTTCATTACAATCCCACAGTTGGGCAGTGCAATTTCTGCTTGTAATCCCTAAAATTACTAAGAACGATACTATTGACCATTAGATTGATTTGACCATTCGCTTGAAATGTGGAGTTAAAATATCTTTATGTGAAATACACCACAAAATAGACGATGTAATGAGAGATTAACAATAAAACATTAAAGCAATTGCCATTTATATTAAAGAGCCCTTGAAGCGTCATGATGTTTCAAAGCCAAGTTATGTGTATCTGAGCCACCATTAAAAGTTTATGTTGTACTTATGGAATTAAAACTGTGTGAGCGAAAACAGAATTCACGTTATTATACATTAAAGGTAAAGTTTTGCTACCTGCTTGTCGCCATATTTCATTTTGACATACCACAAATTATACCTGTAGGAGATATATGTCTATTTAATGCACTTATTAAACTATGAAATATACTTAAAGAGGTAAGTTTATCTAACAACAATGATATATAAATCGTTACAAAATGTTCTATTAAAAAATTTGGTTCCCCTCAATATTAGTAACGTAAAACGTAACATCACGCCTGTAATCCCCGAAGAGGTAGGCAGAGTAATGTAGTACACTCCCACGTTTTAAGCTACGCATTAAATAATATACACACAGGCATAATCATTTCTGTCTGACCATCATTGACCTTTTTTCTTAAATAAGAGCACCACGAATTACTAAATATATACATACTCGCGGTTGAGAAAATCCAAACCAATATTGAACCGATCAACGACTGAATGAAATCCGATTTAAACTCTCCAATCAAATTACGGGAAGCCAAGGCGCAAGTCTCTAGCCTTTTGTCCTTACATGTGCCCAATAGAACTGAGGATAATAGGATATTCGAACTTTAATGAAGCCGCCTTTCCTTTGAACAATCCAATAGATTAAACCTCTATTATTATAATAATTGGCTGTAATAAATTTACAATCAGGCTTTATTCAAGGATGTAAACATCTGTGACCTAGATAATTCTGAAGCGAGAATAACAATCGGTATAGAAAATGTTTTAATCCATTTGACATTATTCTCTTATATATCTTTTTTAAAATATTGTTATTACATCGTTACGTCAGGTCTCTTACGGGGTAAGCAGAGAGCAACGAGTGCCAAACAACTATCTTATCAAACTTGACATGCTTTTTCTAAATTCATCGCTCTCTTCATATTCTCGGCCGGTTTCTGAAACTTCTGCCTCCCCGACCAGCCAGTATACGACCTATTTGGTCAAGATAGGTGAGTCTTCGTTTTTCTCGGCATCTGCAAACATTTTACATTTTGTATTTTGAAGCACATGATATAATAAAAAAATACTTATTATTATTAAAATTACAAACAGTCAGTCCCATTTTTATTCCAGAACATTCCTTATTATTCCAGAACAGATATTAAAACTAGTTTCTATATTATATTCTTCTATTCTACATATGGAGCTATACGTAAACTTACCATAAATACTACAGTTACTGCCTACTTTTCCTAAAAAACATGCACTAGTAGAAAGCAGCAAATTACAACTCTCCTAGCAATTATGACAAGCGATCAAGAATAGAACAAGATTTCACGCAATTCATTATTTGTAGAAGCAAAGATTGTATCAAACTTGCATTATAAAAAAGATTAAAAACCCCAAGGTGTACTGTAAAGTTCAGTTCAGTGTTCAGGAACATACCCGTTAATGTATGAACCTATAAAACGGAACGGCAATCTTTATTTTTCGGTTATAAAAGTTCATGTGCGTGTACGGCTTTGTATGAAAAATACATGGCTATAATACACGATATGAATACCGCGTAACTGTATCCATTGGTAAATATTAGTTATTATAGAAGGGAGCGGAATAGGAAAATTCATGGATTAATTGTTTTAGTCTTAAAATGTATTATGAAATGTTTATAATAACTACATTACATTGCATTGGAAACCCGATGCCCAAGAAGTTCTTTAGAGAAATAACAAACGAGTAAGTTCAAAGGGAACAAGAATCTCGGTTTCGGCTCTGATTTAAATAGGAAATCATATACACCACAAAAGCAAAATTTTAATAGACACCCTCTGGGCACGTACCGTCCTAACGAGATACGTAATAGGATATTTTTTATCCTCTTTACTCTACGGCCTATCACCAGCAAGTACTTTTACTTATAATATACATTTTTAAACGGAACACGTGATACATTTCATCTCATTTAATTAATTAGTTGACTTATTTTTATTACGACTGCAGGCCGCTATTTAGCTCTATGTGCTCTGCGCCAACTCCGCAAGGCACCCGGCGTGATGACGTATGTATATCTGTTTTTATCTTGGCGTTTCATAACTACCTCATCAGACATTGTGACCTATGTATTTACGTCCGACTATATAAATTTTATTTCTTGTTTTAAATACTTAAAACTAAACAACTAAAAAAACTAAGTTACTAAAAAAAACTAAGCTACAAAAAAAAACTAAGCAATACACACTGACACGGTAAATTACACAGTACATAACTATGAATAGAAAATACATTGGATGCACATATATGTGTGATCGTCGTACGTACAAATACATGATATGAGATGAAACAATCTTTTATATTATACCTAAACTTTCATAAAGACCGATGCGATACTTAAGAGAGTTGTTGCATCGATCTCATTGGATGGATTATGCTCTTGTTAGAAATCATTTCATGTTGGAAACACACGGCATGTGAATGTTACTTTGACAAATTGAGATTTCTTGATAAAGGTTGATAACACATAATGTTTTTTGAATCCAATAAATCTTCGGAGTGAAACACGAAAATACAAGAACGGATGTCTGGAGGCAAAAAGACATGCAGTAGTAGGCAGTCGCAGGCGTGCCCTTACCGTAGAGGTCTACTTATTTTTGGTACAATAAATTATTGTATGTAATTTATTGTTCCAAAGGACAAGGAAGGATTATTTAAAACTTTGTTCGAAGTTACAAATGGCTGTCTCGTTGGGCGAGTGGTTGCAAGCGCGGCAACTGATCGTGAGGTCCTGGGTTCAAAACCCCGGTCGGGCACTTAGATTTTGTAGAAAATAATTCTAGTAGTGGCTCGGAGTGTGGATTTGTGCCCGGTGTATGGCAACAGGCTCACCTAGTGTTCAATAATGGGACGTAAACGTAACTGGTGAAACGTGCGAGTGTACTACACTCCTCTGCCTTCTACTTCTTTTGGATTACAGGAGTGATGATACGTTACGTTACAAATTATGTTCATATTTGCCATTTTTAATACAATACAGGTTTTCCGTAGCACATTGACTTGGTAACCCACATGCAGTTTTCTACGTGTAGGGAAAGTGAGAGACGGTTTTTTGGTATGATTAGACAGTAGAAGACCCAGTAGAAAATGATTGTACCATCATGCGAGGTCCCTTACCGGGAAAGCAGAGAGCACCAAGTGCCAAATATCTCTATCCTTACAGAACTGACGTGCTTCTTCTACATACAACTATTCATCACCCTCTTCTTACATATTGTATGTAAGTATATATTCTTCTATGTAATTTAATGAATTAAAACAAAAGCGAATAAAAAAAAGATTTCCCCCCGGGATGTAAAGAACTATGATCGCCGGAATTTTTCCGATCTCGTCAATGCTTCCGGGGAGTCGTTGATAACAGATTGAATTCCCGTCGGTAATTCAAAGGTTTCGGAGAACCTTTATTTTAAATTACATTTGATGACTTCAGAAACGGAGCAAGAAAAGGACGGCGGAGGAAAACAATAAAGATTGATAAAAGTATTTTAATCGATAATCTTGTTTTGTACAGCCAGTTCTTAAAATACGTTGCTTTGGTTCGGTCTTTTATATGCCCTTTGGTAATTGTATGGTAATATATACATTATGATACATATTCGTAATACAGAATACAGTATGAGTACATCAGCGAAATTGTAAACACAATGGAGCTTTGCGTGCTCTCTGCTTAAATTTGATTAAAAATGTATGACATATTTTGCATGCTTCGCTATTGAGTTTACTGGAGAGAATGCAAAAGCTTCTGGTGTAGACAGCGTGTTAACGGGGGCAGGTGGTCCGGCGACAACCAACGACCTTTTTCGCATTAAGTATTACTTTTGAGCTAAACACAGCGCGTTATGTCTTTTTCAAATAAAATTTTTATGTTCATGCTCTATACTTATCTAAGTATTCCGTTAGTCAAACAATACTTTTGCTATTAAGGAGTTCATCGTTTTCGCGGTGCCAAAATACGTTAGTGGATTCTATAATATAACTCTTTAAAATAGTAATTGGCTCTTTAAAACAATAAATATGGTTCTACCTTATTTATACATAACTATTTAATAGACGATCACCATCTGGGCGTCATGAAATTAGTTTTAAAGAAATATCGTTACTAGGTTTAGTAGGTTTTTAAAATTCCGCCCGAAGCACAACCGCAATGCAATCAAATCGAAACCAATTTAATGGGCTTTGCAAATAAATCAAAGCTAAAAGGGCCGAAGCAAACTTAATTAAACTTGTAATGTAAGTGCTTTTGCAATATCAATGGATATTCTTATGCTCGCTTCACACTCTCACCAGCTGCCTCACTGCGAGCTGAAATAAAATGTAACTGAATAGTTTCGCGCTCCCAATAAAACTATTTCTATTTGCTAAAGAGACTGAGACTCTAATTTTTATAAATACAGGAAACTTTAGCCAATAAATTGTTTAATGCTACAAAGCATATGGGGCCCGTTAAATATCACACGGAGTAATTTCTTTTGTTATGGTCATATGGTTTTTATCGAATTCGAAAAAACAAACAAACAACTACCAGTCGCAAGTAGCCGCTTCCGTCCAGGGATATTTCATATCATAATCGATAATAAAACCATTAGTATTAGTTGCTCCAATTACTACACGCTGTTCATATGTTTATTAGTATTATTTGAAAAAATATAGTAAGAGTAGTTGAATGCATTTAGTATCCGTCTCTTTCGAAATTGGTTATGGAGGTGTTGCTATACGTTAGGATTGAATGCAAGTGCGAACAGGAACTGTGCCCTTCCAGCTGAAACCCAATTGGCTTTAACAACTGCTTTACAAAAGAAGAGTAAAAGGGACACTAAACTGTTTAGAACTGATCTGTACACAAATAGATCGCCTCGATAGGGGTAAAGAGCTAACAGCTGAGTACTTTTACATAAACCCAGATGTAGACTAGAGCACGAAAGTCTTGGATTGGATCGCGGTAAAGCGTGCCAATTGCAATGTGACGGTGACTCTTACCTTTCAGGATTTAGATGTGTTCACAACGAGAGTGAAATGGCAACATTAGATTGTTATAGCAACGCGTTTCACATTTTGTGTAATGTTTGCTACAGATCAATGAGCATGTCTTACCGTAGAGATGTTAGACAAAACTTTTCTCTAATACCTAAAATTAAATTCATTGAATAACTTTGTTTTGTCCGTACTGAATATACATTATACTTTGACCGGCCCCTGAGTCCCATGTTTAGAGAACCTGATAGCAGAGTCGAAGTTCGTATGTTCAATTCCTACCGACGACAAATACTTATTAGTGTTAGGAACACAAGTATTTGTTGCGTCTGGGTGTAAATTGAGTGTCTATATAAGTATATGTTTATATGTATAGTGTATTTGTAGTTTATCAACCGTCTGGTTACCACAATACAGTCTCTGCTGACTTTGGTATTAAATGACATTGTATGAAGATATCTCTGATATAAAAAAACAGATGCTAGATTTTTTTTCTGAACTGAAAATTTCCGATAGAAACAAAATGTCGTACGGTAGACGTTTCACGTTCCCCGCTAGATCACATCCTGTGCTCTCCTCATGTCTTAATTCGTATAGATTATATATGCAGCAGTTACTCCTGCACAGATAAAGCAAAAATAAGTAAAAGTGAGATATTCTGTAGGCATTGTCAAAAATCTTTATGCTTTAATTATTTCCTCGGGTGCTATCAGTTCGTTTATGTTCTAAGACACATTTGTGCAGATCTAAATAAATTCGTAATTAGATATGTTTTTGGGGCTTTCAAAAACACTTTCTGCTTTATCTGTGCGCAGTACATCTAGATATAAGTACAATATATATTGAATCCTGAAAGTTTTTAATTATTTTCTATGGCTGTTGTTTTATTAATATTTTTAACGAAACCAATAAATTGTTTAGTTAAATTTTACCTATATATATGTTCCCATCATGTTATTATATAAAATACTACTTGCGTCACACTAATTTCGTACTTAAAATCTGTTATATTTAATGCCAAAATAACTAAAATGTGTTCATGCAATTTTAATCGAATTCTGAAAATGAATTAATTTTATGTGTCAAT
>DWEH01000436.1:0-11830 GCA_018245815.1 Apyrrothrix aesculapus | reverse complement strand
AACTGGTGAAACGTGGGAGTGTACTACACTCCTCTGCCTACCTCTTCGGGGATTACAGGCGTGATGTTACGTAAAGTTGTACTTATTCTTCAACAATTAAACCCTTTTTTATAAAAGTTAGAATATATTGTATTTCTACTTCTAACAAATCTTTCCTATCGATATTAGTGTATCAAATTGCCTACAAAGTGGTTTAAAAGCTCGCAATTTTTACACATTACCCACTAACTGGTACAAATGAATCAAGAATTTTAATTACCGTGTCGATGGCGAGATAGCAAACTGTGCACCGCTCAATCTTGATAGGTGTGGTTCGTGGGCAATTACATTTAGATTTATTAGAAATTAAAATTTATAGACGCGCTTCCTAAACTACCTAAGGCCAATAGATAATTTGGCAAGAGATTTATCACCAGTTGGTGTTGAAATGACAACGTGTAATGGTTTTTTTAATTACGATAATGGCTCAATTTCCAAACGGGAACGACACGGCTATTATAGTCAATACCGCAATGTGTTGATCGGCAATGAAGTTTTATACCTAGCGATGCTATCTTTTATAACGTATACATATATAATTAAATCACATTTAACTGTTGACCAATTATAAATTAACATTGAAAATTAAATTTCGAATTCCCATGAAAATTCATTTCGCGAATAGAATGTTACAATTTATTTAAGACAACGTTCAATGTCAAACGTCATAGTTGACTTAAAAATGGCCGCCATTTTCAAATAAAGATAAGGAAAGAATTTAAATTATTCGGATTCTTTTATAATGACTTAACGCCGTGAACACGACTTGTTTTACGGTTATTAAAACAAATTCTTCTCGTAAAACATTATTCATTGAAGCTAAGAATCATTAGGTAAATCAGCGCGAAGTTGTTGAATCAATATTAGTTAAAAAAACATTTTTTTGTAGATTATGGTGATTTATTCTTGAGTGAAACTTGGCAAGCGCAGAGCAACTCCGTGTAAAGGATCAGTCACGGGAAGGAACTAAAAGCATCAGTTCTAATTTAATAAAAATAGTTCTTATGTTCATATATATTTATAAAAACAAAACTTCGACAGGTCTAAAGAACAAAGAGTTCTCGTAAGCATTTACTGTATTATTTCATTTATAAACTTTAAGAAGCAAGACGTATTTAATTAATATTATCATACATATTGGTATCCGGAAGTTGTGAATAATTTAAAAATAAAGTTTAACTTTTTATACGAATTTGTTTTCCCTTAATTACGTAGCTTAGTTTTAGGTTAACCACAGAATACCTATAGACAGTATAAAAGGAGAACGATTGCAGTCAATTTTTACTTTATTTTAATACAATTCTTAACATTGTCCATCCTCATCAGCCTGTTTACGTCTGCCGTTGGCCAGAGGTCTCCCTTGAAGGTTTTTTGCTTAAAAGCAGCACTCTGACCATGCGGGTTGGGGATTATTAGATGCAGAAAATTATTATTAATCTCGATTTACTCCATATCAATTATTATCGTTGTTTGTATACGAAAACAAAATTCGATTAGATTTGTTCATATTGTAACATATTGATATTGTTGCATATTTATATTGTTGCATATTTTTACATGTTAATATTGTAACATATTGATATTGTTGCATATTGATATTGTTACATTTTCATACTGTTACATATTGATACTGTTATATTTTCATATTGTTACATATTGATACTGTTACATATTCATATTGTTACAAATTGGCAGAATTTCAAGACGAAGTGATTGTTACTTGAACGGATACTCTGAATGTTACAGATGTTTTGTGTATTTGTGTAATGCGTTAATAGCATAACACATTACAAAACAGCAGTTTTTTGTTTACGCAAATGAAATTGACAGAGTGACCTATTTTAATATATTATTTATTGTGACGCTGTAGGGAAACCACGAAAAAATTTTGTTCACTACCTCTTTGTTTTTCAGTAATCTATGTAGTGATATATTAAAGATTTTTATGTAATAATAAAGTAATAATAAGAAAATAAATAAACAATCACTAAACCGAATTTGCTTATTTTAGTGAGTCACGATATTTTTTAAACGATTGAAAACATTTCAGTTTCCCATACACATACTAATTAAGCATATTTGAGAGTTTTCTCAAATAAACTAAGTATATAACAAATAAACTATAAATAACTAATACTAAACTCAAATAAAATAAGTATTTTATTGTATTTAAGAAAATCTCTTTTTTTATCCAAGAATTGATTGAAATATTTTCGTAAAATATATGAAATTAAAGAAATCTGTATATGTGTGGAAGTATATAATTATTTATTACTGTATCACCTACCTCGTTGGTCGTGTTGGTTACAAGCGCGACTGCCGACCGAGAAGTCTTGGGTTCGAATACCGGGTTGGGTACTATTGGATTTTTCTAACTTAGGTTTTCTATTAGAAATTTCTAGTAGTATCTCGGAGTTTGAATTTGTGCCCAGTGTATGGCAATAGACTTACCACCTATTCCATATAGGGACGTAAATGTAACTGGTGAAACGCGGGAGTATACTACACTTCACTGCCTACCTCTTCGGAGATTACAGGGGTGATGTAATTTTTTTTTATCAGCTATCTGGTTATTATAACAGTTATTTGAAAATAATATAATTAACTCCCCGGATACTTTTAGCTTATACAAAATACGTAGATATGATATACATTGACAATTTAACTTTGTTAATAAATCCTATCGTGTAGATGTAGATAGATAAACAAAGATAATTAGAATGCTTTTCTTTACCTTTCTTCTTTGGAACCTGGGAGTGTTCTACACTCCTCTGCCTACCTCTTTGGGGATTACAGACGTGATGTTACGGTTTTTATTTTTACCTAATTTCCGGTTTGTTTCTGCTATTAAGCGTGTTCGCTGCGTGCTATCGGAAGATTAGCCGAAATTGACCCTTTCCTAGTTTTGTACATCTATGAAGGCAGAAACGAATTTTCACGGTCTGGTGTAAAATAGAAATATCGCGTCTTAATTATATTAATTCGGCCTACAACATTTAAAAGCAGTTTATACATTTCTATAACAGTCTTGTGACAAATATAAATCGCTTTGTTTATGGTTCATATTTCAATAAGAAGTACTGAGCGATGATATAAGAAAAGTAGGTTCTTTATTCGCCTATAAAAGTATTCAGTTTACTATAAAAGACCCTCGCCGTTTTTTATTATGCTATTGTCAGTGTAGGCAAAATTATCATTCTGATATCAACGGTCCCTTTTCACAAATTCAGGGCGTGTAAACTATTATGTTTGAGACGAGGCTACACACACAGCGATTCTTTTAGTTTATTATATTTTGTAATTGGCCCATTTTTCATGGTGCCGTATCTCTTGGAGATGTGGCAACTTTGATCTAGAGATACCACGGTATGCACTCGTTTTCAAAATACCGAACTGTCTCTATGGACTTTTGACTTAGCACAGCGATTATAGTTCATGAACAAGAGTAGTAAAACTGATAAAACACGTCAACCTCATATCTATGAATTATAAATTTAAAAAAAACGCACGTTTTTAGGTGCGGAACGACAAATTTTTAATTTAAATTTATTTTATTGTTAATTTATTTTTGCTGTTTATTTATTCGTGTCATAATTAATTTGGTTTTTTGTAGATTTATTTATTAAATTAATTAGTTTGTCTTTTGTGTCTACGAATGAAACAGATAAATAATACCTTAATACGTGCATTCGAACTTTATACGTATTCTGTAATTTGTTCACCGAACCAACATACCTTAACTAGGTATAGCAGATTGATTGCAATGGCGCGAGAACAGCGCAGACCCTTTCATAAAACCGCAAACAACTCGTGTAACCCAAATACTGGTGGGCTGATAAGGGAAATTAGGTAGATACACTGATAACAGTCTTACCTACGATGACATTGGGCCTCTGCCTCCAAGGCCGTATCGTGCTCTGATTTAATACAAAATATATCAAAGGGCTGATGAGGGAGGCTGAAATCTCTGAAACCATCGTGTATGCAGAAAGTGCTGAATTGACTGAAATGAGGAAATTTGCTTTTGAAAGAACATTTTACTTTCTCCGATAAATATTCTATTTGAGTAGATATTTTAATAGAATTATTTTTATATTAGCTTCGTGTTTCGCGCAAGGTAGATTTGTTTGTATGTCTATTATTCCAGAACCACAACGTTACTAATAACTATACCAATAACAGAAAAGGTAGCATTAAATGTGATATATTAAAACAGTAATTTCTTTTTTTTCAGGACATTTATCTCGGAACATTTATCAATACTGGTCGTATCGAATCCCACAGTAGGCAAAGCCCGTGCTATTTTGACCATCGATGGATAAATTTATGTACTGTACGGCCCTGTTATGTACTGTTAAAAACCTCAGCATCCTTCAAGAATGTATAGAGAACATAATTTAAATACACGCTGCTAGCGCCTTTTATGATGTGTATTTTTATTGTTAAGCCGTCGCCTTCGTGTGTTCTCAATACCTTAATGAAAGCCTTTGTGATAATAAACTTATGTGCATACCAAATCCGCCCTTGGATGTTCACACGCGTGACTTTTGTTTGATGTTCCAATAGCCGCACGTATTGTTTACGTAATAAATTGATATATCTTTTAGTATTATATACAACCTTTATTTAGATCATATATAAAATGAAAATAGATTGATTCATTTCATCCAATTAATGAATTGTATTCCGTTGTAAAATTTTAATCATCTTAAAATATCGAACACTCAAAATATCAAACGATCCGTTCAAAGCGACTCAACTCGTAAAATTTTACCACCCGTATCGTAACTCTACATTTTCACTCCATTGACGTTTTAAATTTCTGTAACTCTACACACATATTTAACACTGTGTGCCTTTAAAATCATAATTATCCGAATCAACATAAATTTTGTCGCATGAAAAAGTTTTTATAACGCGCTAACCATTACTCAAAAACGTTCTACACCCGTATATATCACAATCCGGTGACAGAGAGGAATAATAATATTAAATTATGACGTTACTCGTTTGGTTAGTCAAAGCATTAGTATATTAGTTAACACATGCTGTTCTTTATGATGTTTCTTTCCTCCGTTCTCGTATTTTGACACGCCGCTAATTGGCCAGCTTTATTCGCCTTCATTTTTATGGTTCCAGTGTAGGTAATATTTGTTACTGCCAATCTACTGGCAATTCAATGTTTAATTTTTGCCCTTGTCAGCAATTTGTGAATTTCCGAACTCCAAATTCGTGAAAATATCTACTAATATTTGTATACAAAAACTATTTTTATCAAATTAATATTGTATTTAAAAGATTTAACTGGTCTATACAGCCAGACCGATTTGTTAGAAAATAATTTAGAAAAATTCTATAAGTACGATATATTAATGTAAGTTATTCAAAATCGGTACGTTTCCACAAATTTTACAGTCCACAACAGTTGTAGAACACTTCACATTTGTCGAAAACGATATTAAAACTGGATGCGTGCGTTTTGACAGTTCCGCATTTTCGCGCCAATTTTCCGGTACGCGGTAAGCGGCCGGTCGTAGGTTAGGCGGTGGCGCGCTCGCGCTCTCCGTTGTGACTGTGCCGCGGCACGCTTCGCCCCATCCGCTACCTTACGATTTACGAGTGTGACGCAGAAATGAACAACATATTACAACGATGCTGCGTAGCTCTCGCTTGTACCAACCATGTGCTCCGTATATGAAACGGATTTGATAAAATATGCATGTATATGATTATAATTAATATACCTCTATAATATATGTAAGGCAATACGTCATGAGTTTTTGTCCTAGCAAGAGTAATGATGACTCTCCAATTTTTTTATCTATCTATTTTATAAGCTGTTATTATTATTATTTCATATCATTTTTCATAGAAATGTAGAGAACAAGAGATATGAAAAGAAAACATAGTTTATCTTGTGCTTTCAAATTTTCTTTTTTCGAACAATGTTTAGTGCGCAGCTCTCGACCTTTATAGGAATTTCGCAATTAATTCAGTTCTATTATTTTTCTTGTTCCATAACCGACCACAATTAAAGTCAAAGCTTGTATTTATACATGACTGAGGTAAATAAAAAACAAAACAATGTTTAATAGCATATAATTCAGTCTTCAAACAACTTAACAAAAAACTTTATTGAAAAATATTCATATTTGAAAATCGTTTCTTTATCTTTCCCATTTCGCATACCGCTAATCCAATTAAGTCGGTTTACCCTAGTTATGCGAAATTGATCCAATTTACTATTGCAGTAGCCAGGTTCGATTACCGTAGCTCGAATGGGCGTACCAACCTGTTAGTGCAGCGTTGAATCTCACCACGATTTACTGGTTACTGCGCTGTTATTACGCACGCAGTCGTCAACATTGTTAATAAAGATATTGAAATATTTTTTATTAGGTATTTATCAAATTAAACATTATACGTGGTGCTTATATTTATAAATCAATCTCTCATTTCTAGTATAGGTAAATGTAAAAAGCGGATACCCTTATGTTTATGGTTGTATAGAAAATATTGCATTTAATTACTTTTTATACGTAACATTAAACGGTCATTGCTATCCGTACACATCTATAATATCTTTCGATTAATGATAATAATTATTGTTATGTTACATTATGATTATTTTTTATAGTCCACATGGGATTAAGCAGAATACCTTACCTCTACCCTCGGACTTACTCACTTTAAGTCTATTGTTACGTGTGTCTAAATACCACAATGTAATTTACACAATATACTCTCAGCACTCGACTTCCCAATAAAATATTGAACAGACCGTTTTAAAACCTTCAAAACCAATTCGTAGATGAAAAATTTTTAAAACAATTGCAACTTGTACGCGTTCATCGGCATTAGGGTCCTTAGTTTTAAATAGTAAATCTATTGATAGCGTAATATCACGCCTATAATCCCTGAAGAAGTAGGCGGAGGGGTGTAGTACACTCCCACGTTTCAACAGTTACGATTACGTCCTGTTATGGAATAGGTGGCGAGTCTATTGCCATAAATCTATTTATAGACAATTAAAACAGGCTAAATTAAACGATTCTTGTTAGATTTTATGCTTCAAGACTACTATATTAAGTTATAAGAGCAGTCATTTTAGACATAAAACGAATGCTCTTAAGACTTTACGAAGTAGTACGATTATCGTAACCGTTTGAAAAATTGCTATTTGCTAGTAACATCTATATTAAGTCACTGGTAAATAAGACTATTTTTAATCTTTAGATGTAGTGTTTTGACTTTCATACATTATTTTAGTTTTCCAGACTACAAAGACTTCGTACAGTTGCGGAAGAGAATCGTACCTAGCAGTTAAAAGCAAAAGGGTGGCAGCTACCGGAAAACAATATTTTTCAACACTTTTACATATTTAGAGCGGATAGGTAATGAAAAGCGGTAACATCACGCCTGTAATACCCGAAGAGGAACGCAGAAGAGTATAGTATACTCCCACGTTTCACCAGTTATGAAAAACGGTAAGTACCAAAAAATTATGTGTCCGTGTATTAATTGATAATAACCGATATCGGATCCAATTGCCTAACATTTGTATTTGTTTCTCTATTAATAACGGAGTGTGAGTCAGTAAGAACTGAAATCTAATCATAAGGGCGCTGACACAGGTTTGATAGAGGCGGTAGAGCGTGTACGGTGAGGGCTAGCTAATTGTCGGCGGCTCTACGAACTGTATTATCTAATGAACGAGTCTTCCGTAGGCATTCCCATGTGCGTGGATAATTCGAGTAGAGTCTTTTATCTGACTTCGTTACACGATTGCGATGGTGTCGTCCCGAACAATAGCAATCGTGGAGAGCACAGGACATTTAATATTCCAGGATGTCAGACATAATGAATGTAATATTGGGCCTGTAAAGTAATTCTTATGGAGGTACATTTTATGATTAATTTTTCTTTGGCGGTATCTGTAAGTTGTTTGGATAACTTACGAATATACTAAGGTTTGTAACTATTATGTGGGGTCAAATTATCCATTTTTTTCTGCACTAGTGCAACGTGGTGGAACAAGCTCAGGCCTCATTCAAATGCGGGGTGAGATGTTTAAAACCATTTCTAACGGATATAACGCCCTAAATAAAGGCTATGGGTGGGACCTCTCTCATACGTCATTAAAGAGTCCAATGTAGACGCCCTGCATGAAATCATAACATCATCACGCCTGTAATCCCAGAAGAAATAGGCAGAGGAATGCTCACTCTCTCGTTTCACCAGGTACGTCCCACTACGGAATAGGGGGTGAGCATATTGCCATATACCGAGCACAAATAAAGACTCCGAGCCACCACTAGAAATTTTAACCAGAAATACTAAGTTAGAAAATTCCAGTAGTACCCGATCCGGGATTTGAAGTCAAGACCTCTCGATTGGCAGTCGCGGTTGCAATCACTAGACCAACGAGGCAGTCTATTACTATGTATTTACTATCACATATTACAACTATTTACATATTTTCTCATAGCGATGTGCACTTGGTATTCTTGTAAGAAACGACACACACGTACAAACAGATTGACAATGCCGCGGTCGCGCGCATGAGAATGTATGCGGAAGTCGCATTACATAAGCGACTATTTTCTAAACTTCATACGATTTGCTAAACTTTTGAAGAAACGAAAAACTGAAAAAGTTTTAGTTGTATTTATTTTCGCTCGAACATTTACCCTTAATCGTAATAAATTCGTAATAAATTACGTTACTTTCTTTTTACATACATACGCAGAGCATACTATGAGATTTTTCTAACTTAGAACTTCTAGTAGAAATTTCTAGTAATGGCTCTGAGTTTGGATTAGTGCCCGGTGTATGGCAATGGCTTCACCACTTATTACATATTGGGACGTAACCGTAACTGGCGAAACGTGGGAATGTACTATACTCTTCTGCCTACCTCTTCGGGGTAGTCGTAAATAGCAAAATATTCATTATTTCATTCTTGGGACATCCTTTTAAGTAAATATAACATCTTGCAAGGATGACCCGCTCTGTCATATCATAAAAAAATAAGTGATTAAACAGGGTAAATATGGTTATCCAAATCCCATTTTCGTACTAATTTTCTGTCCAACAAATTTACAAACAGTTGAAAGGGGAAACGACGAATACCATAACGCACTTAGAACACCAGAGTAGGCACATAAGAGGCGGTGCGTGAGGAAACGTAACAGCTGTATGTAGATTACGTTTAACTACACTTTCGCAACGGCACTTAGCATGCATATCAATGGTGTATCTTGAAGGGCATCGTTGTTTACTCCGCCCGTCTCGCCCTTATCACCGCGGTTCCATTTGCCGGTAGCGGCCACAGTACATAATTACACCTGTCCGTCAAATTCGAGTTATCTGAAAGGTTTTATCGTGCATTAACCCAACTTTAACTATGTGTGTTTATTCAATATTCTGATTGTAATCAATTGTATTCACCTAAAGTTCACATGATTGGTGGACGTTCGTTACTTGTTGAAGAGAGAGATACATGTGGAAGAAGCACGCCAGGGCCGTAAGGCTTTCTTTACAGACCTGGCGGTCCTATCTATAGGTGATTCTATTTATAGCTGATAGGGAAAGTTAGAGTTGGAGTCAGAATTCTCCGACAGTGGCGTGGGTGAGAGAGAGTAATGAATGTAAAAGGAGCTGGTTAAATGTGTAAGGATTGAGATATTTGTCACTCGATGCATTCTGCCTACCCCGTAAGGAACCTGGCGTCATGATATATTAATAATAGTTTCTTCTATTGGTATACAAATAGCAGATGTGTAATATATTCCTGTTTTACACACAATATAAACTCCGTTTTTACGATACCATTTTCGTATATCACGTTTTTATATAAAAACGAGGACAAGTAAATAACGTGGGACCAATCAGATTTTGGATTCGATGTAATATCATTATATCAAAAAAGAAACAGGCTTAACAACATATTGCCAAAACGTTCGCATGTGTTATAAATTCGGGATGGACATTAAAAGTTACGCTAAATTCGTTCTCGAGTCAATAAATCAAAGCGGACATTAACGCTACGTACTACCAAGGTCGCTAACGTTTGCATTATAGTCAGATAGATATCTTACGAACTGTTTGATTTTGCGAATATTTTACCGCTAAGTTATGCAATTCTCCAGCGAACAATGATAAAAGTGTTTACCCACTGCATACCGAGCTGTCATAATTAACGTCACACGTTTATAATGTATTATGCACGCGTTTTCAGAGCTCTCACGAGTGCTCTCCGCTGAAAAATATTTGCATGAATTTGAGATATCGGTACAAAGCTTGTTTGCATTAAAAATACTGCCGGCCAAGTAAATAATTATTCGTTATTTATGGTTTAGAGGTATTTATGATCACATTTTTGGTAAACAAGTGGTTATTAAAAAGTACCTATCAAATTTCGTCATTATCAGCATTTACAAACCTTTTATCGTTCCACTGTTAGACATGGGTTTCCTCTCAGAATGAGAACGGAAGAATCAAATATCGTTTTAGTTAATATCGAGAACAGTTTTTTGGACATACACGTAAATGTCCTAAAAAATAATGTTCTTGGTCCGCCATAAAACACCCACGGATTGAGACACTCTTAGAACTCTTAGAACATAAATAAACACATGTTTGAGAACATATTGTTCTGAATGGCTCATCAAGTTTATTGAGAACGGAACCTTATTGCGCAGCGGTGTCGCGGTATCACAAAGCAAAGATTTCCCAAAAAAGGGTCAACAAACTGTCAGTTGGCTCCCTCATAAATCATGTTCCGTAACGTAATGTTACAATATGTGTACCGTATAGAATAAAGAGAGGTAACTCACATTTTATACATACATCGATATCTAGGGTTGCCAGATGTTTTCAAAATTTGGAAATTAAGGATATTTATTAAAACAATTAAGTGACGAAAAATTCATTTTAACGTTTCAGCAGAATATGTACATTTGCCAGATTTAAAACAAATTATTATAATTTGGAAAAAAAATAATTCAAGCAACAAACAGAAGAAAAACTCGAAATATTTTTAGCGTTACTGTAAAATATATGCACAATACAAATTCTACAAACTATAATCCGCTATAAGTTGTTTGGTTTTATTTCACAGGTAAACTTGGAGTTCAATAATTAATGTATTGTCTGAATTTCCACAGAGAGTCGTAACCTGCCTCTGAGTGAAATAAATGTTCGTAAAATATAATTTACAGGAATAATAATGTTCCCAATAAACATAAAAAAGATAAAATAGTAAAAATAAATATAGTAGTAGTACCTTAGTAGTTGCAGCCTGTACAAGGCATCAGGTGAGAACCATTAAAATAAAATAGGTTTATGAGCATTAATATGTGACTGGCTGTTTGACAGTGATAGTATAATCCTAAGAAAACTAAGCAAAGTGTTGACAAGTTTACGAAAAGGACGTGACCAACGTTCATAAATATCCAAAATATTGTAGGCGATTTTTTTGTGTTCAGTGAACTTGTTTTGCTGAGTTTTGTATATAAAGTTCAAGAGGTGAATGCGATACAATAGATAAAGAGAAATTCCAAATTATGTAAGCGTTTTTATGACAAATGAAAAATACGATTTTTTTTCTAAAATACGATACAATGGTCTAAGATAGCTATTGCGGACCCTATTACAGTTTTCAGAATGTGATAATGTAATCATAAGGTTTATATGAGTATGTAAACGTAACAAATGTAACATCACGCCTGTAATCCTCGACGACTTAGGCAGAAGAGTGTAGTACAATCCTGTTTCACCAGTTACGTCT
>DWEH01000435.1:0-11832 GCA_018245815.1 Apyrrothrix aesculapus | reverse complement strand
TAATAATATTGATAAACGTAACATCACGCCTGTAATCCCCGAAGAGTTAGGTAGAGGAGTGTAATACACTGCCACGTTTCACCAGTTACGTTTACGTCCCATTATGGAATAGGTGGTGAGTATATTGCCACCGGGGTCAAGTCCATACCCCGAGCCTCTTCTAGAAATTCTATTTTTTTTTAAATCCAATAGTACCCGATCCGGGATTTGAACTCAGGATCTCTTGATCGGCAGTCGCGTTTGCAACCAACACGACCGACAAGGCAGTAAAGGAATAATATTGATAATCTTACCATAGCATAGACCAAAAACAGACGGGCGAAGTTTTCAATCAGAAATACGTAGAAAGGTCGAGTAGACATTTTCAAAATGGTCAGTCTGATGTATTCTGTCCTATTCGCCTAACGTATCCGGTTCGTTCATTCATCATTGACGTAATTGTATGCCGATTGAATGATTGGATGTATGAATGATTGATGTCTGTATGAATCCGGAAGACGTCAATTGAAATGAAGGTATGGTTGAAATGAGTGTGAGAGAATCGATTGAAAGTAGGTCATTGGGCAAATTAAATATTCAATGAGTAGTCAGTATGCTGTGACACGTTTTGTCAAGAGGTGCGTTGGTCTGTCCACATGGATACTTACTGGAGATAATCACCGCATAGCAACGCGTCTGTGAGCAACTTCGAATAGAGCAGATACTAACATATACTAACTGGGGTCTTATTCATAATCATATCAGCCTTTACCGTTCCACTGCTGGACACTAGCCTATCCCAGTGTGCCATAACACTCGGTCCTCCGCAGATCTTATCTAGCCGCTACCACACACACGCCTTCTTAAAATCATCGGTCCGACGGGTCGGGGGCGCCCCACAGTAACAATAACTGTAATGAGGGCTCTTATTAACACAATATAATAAGTACACTAATGTTACTGACGGTCGCATTCCTGCTGTCCCGTTAGCAATTACTACTGTTTAACTAACAACTTCTAATTAATCAATACTAACAGTATTTCTGCAGTCCTGTTCGATGTCGGTTGTAAATGTCCAAAGACGACAGCGCTCACATGTGACTGCTGCCTGCTCGTTTATTGATATCAAACATAAAGGAATGTTAAATAGGCAATTGGAAAAGTTACCAAAAAATTGCCAGTTTGCTTTGTGGTTATCACTTAGTGTACTTCTAGATTGATATTAATAAAGCTAAGGCCCGCTAAGTTTGTTTTTCGTGATGATAATTCCAAGATGTTTTGTCAGAAACTATTATCATTTTTATGGTGGGTAGACTGGGTAAAGGAAGCCTATGAGTAAGCAACATTTGTAATTATATTAAATAGGACTTATGCCTATTTGCCGTAGATTATAATGCCCCATTATCCTCGTTAAGCTTGGACGTCCATTCAAACTCCTCAAGATTGACCGAGTTTTGTAACTGTTTACAAACCTTCCTTCAACGATAAGATGAGCTTGATTTTGTAAACATGTTGTCATGTTGGACTTATGTCGTGCAAACGCATCATCTCATGATGGCTTAACAGTTGGTCTTAATGCAAAAGAGCGTAAGGTCTAAAATAGACTGTATAATGAGACATTGTAACGTGACCTCTTTGCAATGTGCCTAACCAAATTTGATAAAGCTTTTTCAAACATTGTTGTACAATGTTGTAACTTATTGATGTACTTTTGAGGATTACGACCAAGGACCGTCTCTGTGTCCGTGTAAATACTCACTGTAATGCTTTTGAGTAGAGAATGCGAGTTCCTGGTAAGAATTAAAGATTAAACTCTTCTTTTCTGTGAGTAGTGCAATGAAAGAATTATAACCTAATAAGAGAAGGAAACTAGAAGAGTAATAGTACATAGAATGTCACTATGGAACAACCATGACTACATTGTTGTGTAATATTTATTTCTTGCTATATGATAAATGTAGTATACAAGCGTATTCTAAGAAATTTTCTACATGCGTTTATAAATTTGCTTAAACTATCAGAAAATAAGCCTCTGAGTGAATAACATTTTTGAAAAGGCATAGGATAGGAACGTAGATTTCTCTACACATATTAACATATAAATATGTATGTTGTGCATAAATTCTACACCTTCTGCAGTTAGGAGTTGTGCATGCAGATAATAATAGGGTACGTTTAATAAACCATCATTATATCTCTTCTCTACGGTCTAGATACGTAACATTAGAACAGCGTTGAATGGAGAGCACGCGATGGTAGAGCATACATCGCCATTCGATAACATCTCTACCAACAGTGTAGTAATACTTATGCAACGATGTAAGTTGAACACGTACATCGTTACAAGATCAAAGAGGATCTTACATGCAGTAGGTGAACGACATGCAATACAGTCGTTTGTCACAATGGGCCCTTAAAGCGCACAAAGAGTGCTCCAGAAGTTTCGCAACAATGCCTATTATTCAGAACAAGATACTTAGACTCTCAAATATGTAGAGCTAGCATTGAATGAAGGATTTTTCGAGAAACGAAAGAGTTCATCCAAAAATGGAAATGATTGATAATTAGGTTCCATTTATAATGGCTAGAACGATTTATTTCTTGTTCTTATTACTGTTTTCATGATGAAAAATATAGTGAGTTTTTGACATTGCTCACTAAATACATGTGGGTCATAGAAAAATTCAACATTAACTGTCAGTAAAATCGGTATATTCGCATGTAAATTGTTGATATAAGACCTAAAGATGATAATTGCACAGCGTCCAAATAATTATTTTATATATTTTTGTGTACATTGTTGTCCCAATTTGATATGAATTTCACTATGAAATCACAACCCTAGACGAATCATACTAGCTTTGTTAGACTTTTAAACTGGCGCCATGATTTTTTCGAATTCCTCATAGCTCAATGCACTGCGCCGACGCACGGCCTACCTTAGCCTGGGATTTAGGGTTGGCACAATGATGATTTTATATAATAATTTTATTTTTCATAATTATTTTAGTATATAGTTAAAACTAGCCTGCTAAGTGGTTTTAGTTATAGTTCGGCTCACGTACTCACCTATTGACCGATTCATCATCATCAAACCTTTAATCGTCACCCAGTTGGACATGTGGCTCCTCTCAGAATGACGAGGTTAGAGATTATTGCCCGAATTATAGTACTTTTTTATTAATATATTATATAATTAAGAAAAGTTGGAAAATTGAATATCCGTATGTAATAAAAGAATGCAATAACAGAATACATCATATGAGTATAATTATGTTTAATGATCATAAATTTAACCGTAATAAAGTATTATTCAGTTTGCAATATTTCACATGTAATGTATCACAACCAATGTTGATAGAATAATTTAAAAGGTGTTTTAAAATATAAGCGTTTCTGTAATAAAAGTTAATTACCTAGGAATAAATGGTTTGTTGTTTGTTTGTATTTTGTGAGAATTGGTATTATTTATATTTATAAACCTGTAATGATTGGGATTGTCTGATGTTTTCTGGCTGCAATAAGAGAACACTATAGTGTTCTATATTTTAGCGGTTTCACGGCTTAACCAGTCGATAATATCTGTACCGTTTAAACTTCTTACGTCTTACATATATCTTTAGTGACATTTTAACGCAGTATACATAGGTGTTTTGGGTGGTTGACTACAATATGAAACATTTTTAGGATAAAACTCTCTTAATGATCGTCATCACCTTCTGGCCAGGGCTTGCAGTATGTTAATTGATTAAATGAATATGGACAACCCTATTACCGCCCATGTGTGGGCATGGAGCTGCCCGTGCTGAATGCTGTACGTGACGCAACAGCATGTTACGTTACGTTATTGAGTTAAGTTCGCGGGTTCAATTACAGCTTCATCCCACTGCTGGGCAACATTGGATCGACAATCAGGCATTGTGGAATTTGAATCAATACCTATATGTATATAATTTTAAGAACATATTTCTCGTATAGAACTGCAAGAGTCACCACAGCAAAAACAGAATTAATATATTGATCTACTTTCCTTCACCGAGAAATGTATTGCATCTCTTAATTTGCATATTTGTTGTCCTTAATATTAAAAAAATGTTATTATCTTTTCCGTAACTTTTTATCATTTGTATCAGTTGATAAGCGCATTGATATTATCTGATAAATATCGACCTTACAGCATGTATTTTGCACCGACAAGATGATTTACAATTCACGCCCACTACGAAATCATTTCAGTAGAGTACAGATTTGGACTCATACACGCTGTTATTAAATACCGAAGTAGCAATGTCCTAGCAAAGTCCATTGTTCATTTGTATTCAACCACGTACACATATGACTTAAGGTACGCCCTAAGTTTTATTTATTTATTGTTTTGTTAATACTTAGGTAGCTAGTTCCTTCGTTCTTCCATTCATTCACAGTGAACTAAATAGTGATATTTTGTCTTGGATTGGGACATCACAGCAGATAATCTGTAACATCTTCTACTTTGCTCCAATCACCGGTCATATGATTATACGTAGACATACTTAAAAATTTACCCATTCTCCATCTGACAAAGGAAAAATTATCGTGCGAGAAACATAAGATATGACATTAATACGTGCAATTTATTTTTACCGTAGTAAAAGTTCAATTTTTAATAAAACATTAGCACTATCAGTAAAATGAAATTTTCGTCAACCGCATGCTTATTATTGAGCTCTGAACTCATCACAAGAAAACATGTTATTCTGAAATTACCGACAAAATTGTACGTACCGTAAAATTGAATTTAAAAATTGGATTTCGTGACGGCAATTTAAAAAAAGTATATCAGTTATTATTAATAGGAGAATCTGACCTAAAACAGAGTTCACCGAAGTTGAAGATGATAAAAATTATTTGATAACCTTTAGCTTTCAATGAAGCTGATAACTTAGAATAATATGGCAATGAGGCTCGTGTAAAATTATTTAACTTAGATAGTGTATAATTTAGAGTAAAATTATATGATTTGGTATTCTTTATTCCGTTCGCTGGAATTCCCGGTGATTGCTCAGACTGCTCAAAGGTCAAGGAAAATATCTCGACGAGTGAATTTGATCTCGTTTCGGAAATCTGTTGTTGTGCGTCAGTATAATAACTTTGAGGATTTGGCGACATTTTATTAAGATAATACGTGTGTTCGTGATAGAATACAATTTCTTGCACGAGCAGAATAGTCGAGTCGAGTAGGATAATGGGTGGTTAGTAGGATAAAAATGTATTAACTTATAAAGTTATTTAATTTGTCCACAGAATAGTCGCAATGCGGTGGTGAAAACGGCGTGATGATGAGGCTCGAGGCGACCGAGAAGCACCGCTATCATAACCTGTTGAATGACGACCATGCCAGTAAGTTGCTCTTCCGGTTTTCATTTCTTCAAAGTTAAAGACAAATGTACCTTTACAACCCATATACACTGCCAAATCCTATTTTTGAAACACCGACAGTTGACATTTAGTGAAATCCGTTTAATTTCTTTAGAATACCATACTTCACCGATGGCAATTCGCTACAGGTTCATCTCCGAAGGAATCATTTCTAAACAGTTCTGTGTAAACATATTGATTCTCGAAACAGTTTTATATCCGCTATGGGAGGTATGAAGATTTGGCTCTTGAGTTTAAAATTCTTGGGAGTACTTGACTGGAGCGAGGTGGAAGGAGTATATACTTAGGAGGAGGAGGAGTATAGACTTTCTCGGTATACGCTACGATGATTGTCTTCGACGTTTATCTTCCAATAACGCATATAATGACAATGCTATATTTTCATACTTAACCTGATTTCCCTTGAAGAAAAGCGGATGCTGAATTTATAAGGTGTAAAGTAGGCGCATTGTTGTAGCTCGTGAAATTGGTTTGTCACAAATATCAGTACTATTTTTTTCTAGTAGACATCGAGAATAAAATGCTTCATGTTTACTGGCTTGATGGTCCAGTTGTTATTGACTCTAACTACTAAGCCAAACGTTGTGGGTTTGATTCTCAGCTGGGACCAAATATTTACGTGATAGGTATTTGTACGAGTATAGTATTTGTTACGAGATATCCAAAGATTTTATTATTATTGTTATATTTTGGTACGCTGTTCATGTAGCTAGCCGGGATTTTAGTTTTTTTGCATGAAATGGAAATTCGACTGCCTCGTTGGTCGACTGGTTGCAAGGGCGACTCCCGATCGAGAGATCCTGAGTTCAAATCACAGGTCTTGGGGACTATTGGATTTTTATAACTTAGAATTTCTAGTAGTAGGTCAGAGTCTCGATATGTGCTCGGTGTATGGCAATAGGCTCACCCCCTATTCTATGGTGGGGCGTAAACGTAACTGGTGGAACGTGGGAGTACTACACTCCGCTGCCTACCTCTTCGGAAATTACAAGCGTGATGTTACCTTTACATCAAATGGTTATTTGATTCGTATGCATATAATACACTCATACACTCGTACTTACACATAAAAAGCGTAATTACGCGCGAAGGACGTGACCCTTCGCGATCGCATAGAAAAAGACAATTGTTCACCATTCCCATATTAAAATGTAATGTTACTTGCGTGTGGCGTGTAGCCGAACCAAAAGAGAAGGAAAAATAATTATTTTAAAAAGTAATAATTGACTGCCTCGTTGGTCGTGTTGGTTGCAAGCGCAACTGCCGATCGAGAGGACTTCGGTTCATATCCCGGGTCGGGTACTATTGAATTTTTCTAACTTAGATTTTCTAGTACCTCCAAGTCTGGATATGTGCCCGGTGATGGCAATTGTTTCATACTGAGAGAGATCCTTCTCCAACAATGGAACGATGAAAAGTTTAATAAAGAAGAAAAAAATTTTTGGTTTATTCAATCGTAAATAGAATGGTCTTTAATGAGTACTGTGTTGTAATAAGTACCAATACAAGCAATATATAGGTATGTACTATTTGTTGCCTAACATCTTCGCTTCAAAATATCAAGTGACGACCAGCGTACAGATTGACACATCCTTTCACTATATTCATTTGCTATTATGTAAGAAATAGGTTTGGTCATCATTTGGGCACGCGGTCAGCGTCGCAAAGATTTAGCTTTTTCGTATCGTGTACAGCATTTTCATTGTAAAATGACTGCTACCAATTGAGGTATACTCGTAATAATATTCGTCTATCGTCATCTCTTCCTCGATTTTTTTTTTCGTCGTCTTCTCAGACGGAGCGTTTAATATCGAAATGCCCCCCCCCCCCACACCTTTGGACAGGAGCTTCGGATGCAATCATAGAAATGTCTGCAACCGAAATGGGGATATTAGTAATGCTTACTCAGTGGAAAACTGGACAGAAAAATGGAACAGTTTGCATGCTGCTAAATTTTAATTGATCTTATTGAGTAGATTTCGACGTCCATTGAAGGCTGTGACTATGTTGTGCATCTGTTAATGTCCATCTCATTTGAACTCGTTTTTTAATAACTCGGCGCTAATCTCTGTCCACCTTACATATATTGGTAGACATTCGGATTCAAAGAAATCCATCAATTGAAAACTTCAGTCACTTTAAAACAAAACGGGATCCAACTTCTAATATCGAATTTCCATGAGAGTTACCGTATTTTGCACATAAATAATTAAGTAAATGACTGACCTGTTAGTACTTTGATTAATTATTCCGATTGCTGAGAAGAGAGTTGTGGGTTCAATTCCCATACAATACAAATGTTTGTTTCACAAGTACGAGTATTTTAACTGTGTTTAGGTGTAAAATTATGTGCAAATGTATCTATTTAAAATCATGATTATCAGTTGTCTGATTTACCGTAGAGCCAGCAGCCTTGGTCAAAATCTTATGATCATGAATTCTCCTAAGATACCATTATTATTATATTAAAAGATTAACGTTCGGCTTGGTTGTACGTATATTTCTTGATACTTAAAATACCAAGAGATACTGATATATCGTTCTCCTATTCTACATGAATAAACAAATGCGTCGCAGCAAAGTGCATTTAAAAATGCGCCGCATGCATAATGTGAAGAGGGGTAACGTGTCCTACGTGGGAATGTCGCAAGCTCACATGAACACAGTAGCCAATAGACAAATCATTTTACATCATAATACGTGTAGTATAAACTCTAAGCATATTTGATTTCTTAGAGTCGATGTCAAAACGCTGTTTTGAAATATCATTGTCGCTTTCGTAGAGAATTGTTTCCACGAATAGAATAATTGCTTGATATACATTTTCTTTCTCTGTTACCAACCGATGAGGCTTTATTTTCGTATAGATTTGGCATTTAATTATGACCCGCGTGACGTCATCATAGGAATGTTTCTGTAGATACCGCCGGCGTGTCATAGGCTGGCATATTAACTTCCGGCGTTACAGTTATTTGAATGGTTATGACGCGTTTTTTCTTCGTTGTAACAAAAACTACAGTAACTACAGTAGTGGTGACGATATTAAAGCGGATAGATGGAATAATACGTCCCACGCTGAGACGCTTGTGGCGTTGCTTGAGGATTACGTGCCTCGAGGGCTTCCTGCCTACCCGAACAGTTCTCATGGGGACAACTGCTCCAAAGTGATGAACACTCCGCCGTGTATATCTCCGCCGAACCTTCTGACTGTTGTTCCGGAAGTGACTCATCAGCTAAACTCATCTACGATGTTTTGTCTGAAACGTCTAGAAACAGAAATATCCATGAAAGAATTGTAAGTCTAAAATATACTATATGTTTGTTATTTGACAGCCTCGTTGGACTATTGGTTGCGAGCGCGACTGCTTGCCCTGAACAAGAGGTCCGGGGTTCGATTCAAGTGTCGGTCAAATTATTTTTGGAGTTTTTCTAACTTGAAAATTTCGGTACTAACTCAAAACTCAGGATTAGTGCCCGGTAATAGCAATAGGCTGATCCCCTATTCCACGGGACGTATAACATACCAGGTGAAAAGTGGGTGTACTACACTTCTCTGCCTACATCTTCGGGTAAATACGAGAGTGATATTATGTTAATTCTAAGGTGGTGCCATAATGTACTGTCACTACATATTTTTATCAGTATTTTCCCTGGACCTAACCAGTTCGCTGCACGAACCACCGAGCCGTGACGAGGCGGGTTCGGTTCTCGCGCACAATGCGCCGGATATCGGCCGGAAGTCAGGTGCGGTTTAGATTATTATTACATAATTTGTGGCGTTGCAATTTGAGCCTTAATTATATGAAACATAGGTCAGTATATACATTTCGATAATGGTCCAGATGGCTTCAGACTTCGTTGCACCAAGATAGTGTTTCATTTTTTTAATAAATGATGTTAGCTGTACATACGTACTCAGGACATATTTTTGCTTATTTCATTTCATAATAAAAAAGCATTCATATTACGTTACATAAAATATAAATGCTTGAAATCAATTTGTAAGGTCAGTGACTTCCGTTGCGTTACGGATAAAATTTGGCCAATCCGAATTTAATCGCGAGTCCAAAACTTTAGCTCGTATGGTAATTTTTTATGCATTCTTAAGTCTTTGTGCATTAATAACAACATATTTATTATTATTCTTTGTTTCTACACGAATCTTACAATTATAGTTATTTTTTAATCCTATGATTATTTCCGTCTAGTGCCCTTAAAATAAATGGACAATATTTTAACACTAGCTAACATATACATCTTTTCTGATTTAACACTATGTATTATCTGTAGTGCACTCCTCTGCCTACCTCTTCGGGTACTACAGGCGTGATATTACGTTTTATGCTTTTTATCTGTATTACAAGACTATCGCGATCGCGAAGCACCACAAGAAAGTGTGGCTCAAAATTTAAATTATGAAATCGCTATCTATTGGTTTGAGTTGTTACGATTTTGCAACAGCAATGTGTAATAGTAGTGCTTAGATATTTTGAAAGCGTTTGAATCCCGTCCAATTTTAGCTCTGCAGATTTCTGCATACTATTATGTATGTGAATTATTACATACATACTAAATTTTAATCAGATAATCTATGTCTGGACTCGAAAGGTGGTTAAAATGCTATTTTTCACTTTGACACGCAAAATATATATAAAATATAAAACGATTATATGTATGTACTAAACATAATTTTAACAAGTTATGCACATGTATTTAGCCGCGTGTATGTATGTACGAAGGTGATCCGTGGACGGGTCACGACCCTCAACAATGAAGAATACGACGCGAAGAGGAGGATTTACACGCCAGTACATATTTACATGTGTATATTTATTAATTGTTCGGTCGCCGTAGTATTTAGAAATAGATATAAGTACATAGTGCGTCAGCTGTCCGTTTACCATAGCACATACTCTGCCTAGTCAGGAAACACATGGCCGTTTATGACTTGTCCCAAGTTATTAAAATAGTATTATTAACATTGAAAATCAGTACTAGCCGATTATATCGTTCGACACATAATATGTACATGTTAAGTCATTTGTGACTTGACGTCATTCGTCGAGATCAGTCACGCGGTCAGCGTTATTTTTCTTTAGGTATATTTATGATACAATCGATACAGTCAGGCCATGTGGTGTTGAATGCTTAAGTACATACTGTAACTACTGTACTGTAGTGCCTACCCCGTAAGGGACCTGTCGTGACGATATGCACGTATGTGTTAATCACTGTAATCCACAGTATCTAAATCAATCCTGAATATTGAACTGAAATTAGTCATTATTGTTTACTATCTTTTAGCATATTATTACTTAGTGCATAGATAGCACGTGCTTATAGAGCTTATATAATTCGTCAATAACATAAATATTAGGTAAACAACAAATAAGTATTAAATTCATATAATTATTTAGTATGTAACTACTTTCAAAGTATGTATTTATAAAATAGTCTGCAACATTATTAAGTCATGATAAGTCTGTTTGAAATCTGAAAAACCTGGAATTTCTATGGTTTGTGTGTTTTTGGGTAGTCACTCCATGACAGTATTCCAATTCGAATGAGAGATGATTAAGTTTAATTATGGACAAATATCTTTGAAATGGATCTTGGAACAAATCACACACGGCCATTATCTGATCACGAGCTGGACTGAGCATTTGGTGAATATGGTGACTGAACAGCTGATCCATACATACTTTCATAAATAGCGCTCGATATACAATTTTACGCCCATACACAAAACAATGACTCGTGCTCATCGCACAAACATTTGTTCCAAATGGGAATCGAACCCACATTATTATTAAAAAACTTAATAAACACCAATTGAATAGCATACTGATAGGTAATTATTTTTATACCCACATCACACCTAAGACATCAGCGGTGATTGATCGTGGCGCCGGTTTTTTATGTCTATATATGTAACATCACGCCTGTAATCCCCGAAGAGGTAGGCAGATGAGTGTAGTACACTCCTATGTTTCACCAGTTACGTTTACATCCCACTATGGAATAGGTGGTGAGCCTATTCCCATACACCGGGTACAACTCCGGACTCCGAGCCAGTGCCAGAAATTCTAATTTAAAAAAAATCCAATGTTACCCGACCTGGGATTTGATCTCTCGATCGGCAGTCGCACTTGCAACCAACACGACCAACGAGGCGGTCATACATATGTCTATATATTTATAAAAGAATACCTCACAAATATTACGTTATACTCCGCGCTATTGCCAACCCTACGTACAAGTAATAAATGTTAACCAACGTTATGAAATATGCCATAGGGATGGTGCAATTCAGAAATGTTAAAAAGATTTTTTTTGTTTTTATTTTTGAATTTTAATTACGTAAACGTAACATCACGCCTGTAATCCCCGAAGGGGTAGGCAGAGGAGTGTAGTACACTCCCACGTTTCACCAGT
>DWEH01000434.1:0-11832 GCA_018245815.1 Apyrrothrix aesculapus | reverse complement strand
TTCTAGTAGTGGCTCGGAGTTTAGATTTGTGCCGGTATGGCAATAGGCTCACCACCTATTTCATGATGATAAATAAACGTAGCTGGCGAAACGTGGTTGTGTACTACACTCCTCTGCCTTTCTCTCCAGGGATTACAAGCGTGATGTTACGTTTTTTTATGTTACGTTTTATAAAAATAAATACTCAGTTCATAATTTCAATATATAATTACGAATTCTGACGAGAAAGTTTTAAATATTGTTCTAAATAAATAATAACGTTAATACATTAAACTTATGACACAAGTAAAGCTACGATAGGAAAAATTTTTTCATCAATGTAATATTCCGAAACACTAATTTATTATTCAAATCCAATATTCCTTAACAGTACGTCAGTATAAAACATATGTTATACGTTAAAGAAACTAGCATGCCGCACGTACCCAGCGCGTCTGGCGACAAGTGCGCGAGCGCCACAGAATTACTTTCCACTCTCACTTTCCTCGCATTTTTGCGCTGAACGCGTACTCAATAGATGCATAATTGCATCAGAGCAGCTTAATGAATCTACCGATTTGGATCGCTGTCGAGTTGGCAGATTGATAGACCAGTGTCAGTAACGAGTATTGATACATGTGTGCACATGTTACCTCTCATGTTGTGGAAGTCTCATTTGCATGGAAAGTGCTTTGTGAGTAATTCTCAGCACAGTGAAACCTGAAAGTACAGCTCCAGGATAACTATATGTATCGCGAAATGGGATTGCCTATCCACTGTGTTGTGCTGTGTTGGGCCATCGTGTAACTTTACCTAAATACTAGATTAAAACTCCCTAAGGTTCAAATGATGTTTTCCAATAAATTAACACACACCACTTTGCCGGGAAGAAAGATGGATGATTTGGTCATTTATCAGCCCCCAGCCTAAGTATTATGACGGAATGTGCATCCTATACATTTACTTATATATAAAAGACATCAACATACTCGGACTACAGCATTATGTGAACATATTTTATCATTATTGTTTCAACTATTAAATAAATTATGTATGTTTTGTACATTGAAATAAAAATAATTCTTGCATAAACTTTTTTCCTATAAAGTACGACGACAAGCAGCAATCAACAGTCTTAACTAACACATTTACTAGATAAAACGAATCTAGAACTCTCAACGCATAAGTAACACGGTTGCGCCTGGGTCACTGCCTGGTCTGGACTTCGTCGGTAATGCGTTAATTTGACACAAGATTACGAGACATATAATGACTGACGTTAGTCAGTCTGTTTTCGGCGTATTCTTGGTGCTTACAAAAATACAAAAAAGAACACGATTCTCGTATAAAAAAGATGTCATAATATAACATCAGGCCCGTATTCTCCGAAGGGGTAGACAGAGAAGCATAGTATTCTCACATTTCAGCAGTTATGTCATAAGTCCTTGACGAATGACGATGACGACACAATGACGGCGCTGTGTGTCATCGTTGTCATTGTCATTGTCAGATTATCGAAATTTGAAACAATCTCGATCGAAACTTAAAATGATCTCGTCAACAACAGCAGGTGGCCGTCGATTATGACGACTAGTCTATATTCATGAAGTTTGATTGTGGTAGAATTGGTGTGACTAATCTATGATGAGATATGTGCCGTGAATGCCTGTGGGGCAATATTCAATAGCTCTTCTTAGAAACGATCTAGATAGTGTCGAAACTACATATTATATAACAAACATTTTAGATATGAAAAAAATAATTAATAAATAGCAGCCGTTATGTAATTAATTATTTGGGATGTAAGTGAGAGTTAAAATACTGTGTTTTTCGCTGGCTTGTTTAGTGACGTTCGTTGAAATTAAATACTTTTGTACATGAGGGATTCGCATTGTGCCTTTATAAATTGATTAAGATACATATGTATCTACCAATGTCACACGATTTATAGTATTTAGCAACATAAACTTTACATTATTACTTAAGAAATGAAAGTGCTGTGGTGAAAAGCAGTGGATGACAAGCGACTTTCTAGGTACACATCACAAATCTGGCTGCCTCGTTGGTCGTGTTGGTTGCAAACGCGACTGCCGATTAAGAGGTCCTGGGTTCAAATCCCGAGTCGAGTATAATTGGATTTTTGAAAGATTAGAATTTCTAGTAGTGGCTCGGAGACTGGATTTGTGCCCGGTGTATGGCAATAGCCTCACCACCTATTCCATAAAAGGACGTATACATAAATGGTGAAACGCGGGAGTGTACAACACTCCTTTGCCTACCTCTTCGGGATTACAGGCGTGATGTTACGTTTGATATCGCAAATCTCAACATACGTAAACATGTGGAGAAATAATTTTCGTAGCAAATATCTAACTACACTGTCAATTCACGGGCCTCAGCGAGACGGACCGCTGACCGCTTTTCATTTCGTTACCACATAGTGCCAGGTGTTCGTAAAACGCAAACGGATAAAACGTACTTCGACGTATAACAGATCAATTCCAATATTTCGGTGTCATGTTACAAGCGTGACTCACGAGTGTATTAATGAACGTACACCTGTTCCAATCAATAGATTTAGTGTTTTGTAAGTTAATTCATTATATTAGATGATATCATATTTCATATCTCGTAATTAATAGATTTTGATGTAACCTCTCGACCGTTGCTCACTCCCGCGCTATGCTGGGCTACACTTGGTGACGCAATTAGTTTAAAAGTTATAAAAATCATTTTCTTCTAACTTACTCACTGAAATTACTGGTATACAGTGGCAAATGTTTTTGTTAATATATATTAATTGGAATATTAAAATACTTAACTACTAAGGGACAGGTTCTATTTTTTATAGCTGTCCCCTATAATAAACCTCGCAATAATTATCTTTCTTGTAATATGATTGCAATACAATGAATGTTAATTAAAAAAATATTTTATTGAAAAATATAATTTACGTCATAATGTAATTTTCTGCTGAATTGCATTATGACGTTTCAATTATATGTAAATTATATTAACTGCCTAGTTGTCCGAGTATTTGCGAGCGCGACTGCCGATCGAGAGGTCCTGGGTTCAAATCCCAGGTCGGTTACTATAGGATATGTCTAGCTAGAATTTCTAGTTAAAATTTCTAGTAAGGGCTCGGAGTCCGGATTTGTGCCCGGTGTATGGCAATTGGCTCATCTTCCTATTCCATTTTCAGACGTAAACGTAACTGGTGAAACGTGGAAGTGTACTACACATGCCTACCTCTTCGGGGATTACATGCGTGATGTTACGTTTATATGTATTCCCTGAGAAGTCTCATCAGTGTTCCATATCTACTTAGTAAAGCTAATCTAACTAATACGTAACTAAAAGCACACTTATCCTAAACGTAAATGTCCATGAAATTTAATAACTTTCTCGTAATCACGGAATTCTCAAACGATTCTCTAACACAATTACTTGTAATAATTGAAAACATCAGCAATAGGCGCGTTAGCGAGCGAGCCCCGCTTAAAGTGTATTAGATATATTCTGATTCCTAACAAAAAATACATGACATTCTGTCACGACACTTGAGTCATGACTTTCTCCGGAACGAACCGAGCCAGCCTTCGAATATGACCCTCTTTATATTTATTGACCCGTGTAAAGTCTTGGAAATGGTTATAACCTTCTGGCCTCAGCTTTCTAAGACACAATAACCTATAAGTAAATTACTAGGCAACATACCTATTAATAAATTCACAGTACTTATCCGCCACTTATTTTACGTCCTCGTTAACACAAAATGCAGTTACTTTCAACTTTAATTCCGCAGTATACATTTTTAATTCTGTTGTTTTAATTAACAAAAATCTCCGATCACTTGGAATGAAAATGTTTCTTGTTGGCTCATGTTAATTCGGTTTCAGTTGGGTTACGGGGTCCAGTTTCAACGTAAAATTAACAACGCCGACTTAACAATGCAGTTTTAGGGATTCCCGTATTGTATTTTGTATTGGGTGTATTCAGTACAATTGACAAAGATATACAGAACATCAAACAAACCACAAACTGTTTTTAACATGAATTTTACTATTTGTTTTATTTATAGGTTTCATTAGAATGTAACATAGAGCATAATGCATCGTGTTTTAACAAATAGTTTCGAAGGCGAGCGAGCTGTCGGCCGCGCACGTCTGTCGACGCAGAACCGGCTCTGTTTGCCGGCAAAAAACAACTAAAACGTTTACTATCACAATACATATTTTAAAACCTACAACTTTAATGTTTACGGTAACCTCACAATGTTCTTGGTGTACTGAGATGCTCAGATAAGGTTGGTTCTGAATTATTTGGAGAAATACAGGTATTATTATATTGTATTGTTGTTGTTGAGTTATTTCATATACATAAATGATATAAGTTAATTAGTACTATTAATGAATAATACCATTGCGGTGCTCGGTTCTGTTTAAAAGAGTCTATATCGAAAAATTCTTTAAACGAAAATGAAACAGTTTCTATGTTCTATCAAAAGCAAAAGAGGATCTGTCGAAATAAGACAATACAAGCAATAAAATAAAAGAGGCAGTGATACCTTGAAATTCAGCGTCTCACTCTGGGAGCCTGGGTTTAATTCCTGGCTCACCTGGTTCAAATCTTGACAAAATGTGCGTTTTAAGGTTAAATATCACTTCGTATAACGGTGAAGGAAAAACATTCTGAGGAAACCTGCACATTTTAGAGTTCATAAAAAAACAGTTTTTTGAAGAGTGTCAAGTCTGCCAACCCGAACTTGGCTAGCGTGGCAGACCGTTAAAACTGTAATTTTGAAAGGAGACCCATTTTGCAACAGTGGAACGATAAAAGGGTCTGAAAAATATAAATAAAACCAATTAATAAAATAAATGCAGAAGCTGGATGCGCCAAATGGAGGACAGGGCGTGATGGCGCTCTTTGGGGGAGGCCTATGTCCAGCAGTGGACTGAGATGGGCTGAAGATGATGATGAATAAAATAAAAGTTTTACGCCAAGAGTATCACAACAGCCATGGCAATGCCGCAGTATGTTTATTGTATTAGAATGTAAAAAAATATCCTTATCAGTCATCTCGTTACCATAGCAAAGATTGACTAATTTGATATCAGATGGCCATGTGTAGTTACCACTAGATTACCTATCTTAATGTGATTGTAAAAGCGTGCGTAATGTCATTTTTTCGCAAATGCATAGTAGAATTGCGCGTGTTTCCACGAACAAACAAATAAGGACGGTTCACACGGGGCGGTTTGGCAATCGCGTGGGAGCGTCCCCGATCGAGCGGCGAGCACGTTACGCGTCTCATTCTGCGTTGTGATATAACGCGTCCTCTGCGTCGATATCGTGTCCCCGGCGTGCTTGGTTTTACAGTTGCATCGTCAAACGTTGGATTTGAGAATACCACACCACTGAGTTGCACTATCGAAATTGTATGGTGGTATGGCCTTGACTAAATTTCAACTCAGAACGTGCAGACATGTCCTACGAATGTAAGATCGTCATTTGCTTGAGGCAGTCTTCAAGTCGATATCAACGACAATGATATATATATTTATAAGAAATGGATATTTATTCACTAAAACGACGGACGAATATTTAAACCTTAATATGCTATCAAGACGAACTAACAATTTCATTATAAAAATTACGTGTATGGAGCGAGTAATGAATGTAGAGAGAATCGCATAATCGGCACTCGGAGCTCATTGCCTACCTCGTATAGGACCTGATGTGATGATAAAATAAGAATAATAACAATTTATCTCACTAAATTTAATTGACAAATAAGCAATCGTAACGGTGTGGGTGGCAGTAGGCAGCCGTCAGCCAAATTTGGGCCGAAAGAAGAAACTGAAAGTGGAGCTCAATGACCGTTATTGTGTCGCAAGCCTGTTATGAAAATCTCTTTAGCTGAATGTCGGCGCTGAAGCGTGTCAACAAAACACTCAAACCTCAAATGTTCATTGTCCAATGTCAATGATGCATTACGGGCAGCTAATCGAATTATTTAGTGACTGATCCGCTAGATCAGTCGTTGGTAAAACTGACTGCTGAGCCGAGAATCACGGGTTCGATTCCTACCCAGAACAAATATTTGTGATATTAGCCTAAGTATTTGTACTGAGTTTAGGTGTAAAAAACATCCATGTATTTATGACATGGGGTTCTTCAAGACTTGAGGCTCTTAAAGAAAGGTACAAAGATAACTTTCTTTCAAAGCTGGCAACACATTGACCACTCCTCGGCTGTTGCAAAAGTTAATAGGCGGCGGTGATCACCTACCATCAAGGCTCCCGTCTATCTATTCGTCAAACGAATGTACAAGAATCCTATGTCTCGGGATAGTACAATGTTTAAAAGATTTAAACTCACAATATTATTTCCTATTATACCTATATTATTCTTATAGACTGCCTCGTTGATCGAGTGGTTGCAAGCGCGACTGCCGATCGAAAGGGCCTGGGTTCAAATCCGAGTGGGCTCCTATTGGATTTTCCCAACTTAGATTTTCTAGTAGAAATTTCTAGTAGTGTTTCAGAGACTGGATTTTTTCCCATTGTATAGCAATAAGCTCAACCCCTCTTCCATAGTGGGATGTAAACGTAACTGCTGAAACATGGAAGTCTACTACACTCCTCTGCTGATCCTTCAGGGATTACAGGCGTAATGTTACGTTACGTTTATTACACTCACAATATTATATCTTATTTGCTTGCTTGTTTACATAACTTACAAACTACCCGTCCAATTTAAACACGCAAACATACCACATCGCAGACGCGTAGGCAGCTGTGAAAGTAGCATCTTGAATAATGTTACAATTAGCTAATGTATATTAAACATCGTATTTTACTTTAAGTGTGTTAATTAAGCGTAGCGCTATAATATAATAACATGCAGTCGTTATGCTGACTGCTTTACATTTTAAGATACGAAACGTGAATGTTGGATTGTGTTACGTAACACGAAATAAGGCTTATATGCTGTAATGTACATCCACTTACGCTGGGAGTTATTTTTGCTTTTTGTAGCCAACTTCAAACATATACCTTCTGTCGATAACATACAAATATACACACGCACATACATACACCTGTATACATGCACACACGCATCCAAATACACATATGAACTCTTAAAAGCAGGCAATACGCGTTTACGCGCTCACAGTGAGCTATGAATGCCACTTTTATCACATTTTAGTTTATTTTTTTTATCAAACTGTTACCATGTGTAACATTATTGTTACATTTAGAATGCATGGGACCGGCAATCTCGTGGGATTGGCCATCGTCTTATCCATTTCACACATCTCGTGACACTGTGTGCTGGCTTGCAAAATCTCATCCCTACATAGCAAGCGAATTGCTGATTATGTTAATTTTGGGTTTTTCATGAAAATTTTATAAGGCCCTGGGCTTAGAGTAGTACAAGAATGTTGTCACTGAAAATAATCAAAAAGTTTAATCTTAACTAACAATAAGCTTCGTATTATGAAATATCTCATGTAGATTTCTCGTTGGTGGTAGATATGTTGTTTTAACTATGTATATCGCAAAAGGGGCAGCGAGGGCTTTTCAACCTAGCATATTTTTGGCGCGTTACGCTCGTGTTTGTACGCGCGTAGTAACTCGAATATGCGTGCTTTGTGCCTCACGCGCATTTCGCACGAGCTTAGCACACTGCTACACTCATATAAGATAGGTCGATAAAATAGGTGAGATGATCCAAGATGATCCAAGATTGCGAAATCCAATCTTCTTCGACAACATCAAAAAAATATCACGTCTGTATTTCCCCGAAAAGATAGTCAGAGAAGTGTCGTACACTCCCACGATTCACCTGTGATGTTATACGTTACAGCATTGAATAAGCTGTGAGCCTATTGCCATACCATGGGCACAAATCCAGACTCCGAGCTACTACTAGGAACTTCAAGTTAGAAAACTGATCAGTACGCAACTCGGGGATCGAACCTCTCAATCAGCAGTCGCGCTTGTTACCACTCGACCAATGAGGCAGTCAAGCTTCAGATAATGAATGGTACAGTAATAAATCACGTTGATGTAAATTTTATTAGTAGCTGCACAACGATGTAAATACACACGCCGTCACGCTGGGTCCCGTACGGGGTCGGCAGGGAGTACCGTATACCCGTTCCTGTTAATGCCTCTTATAGACTTAACATTATTATATTCAGATAGGGCTATGGCGCACAAATATGTAAGCGTACGAAAAGCAAGAGTTAATATTAAAACAGTATGGCCGTTAGTATAATTTGCAAAGAGATCTCGGTTCGCGAGCCAACATCTAGACTGCACTACGAGCTACCTCTCGAGGGAGCTAGTTTTAAAAGTGATCTGAGTACAATTTACCCGTAGTATAACGCAAGAACGTTCGAGGTTAACTGGCGGCATTACACTTGCAACTTGCCGAGGCTCTGTTTAGATTATCTTAGAACAGCATCATCGTACGGTAACCCGATGAACTTTGGAATTACGTGCACTCAGTTTAAACTTAGACATTTTAAAATGATGCTGTAGAGGGCGGTTTGCGAGCCGTTCTACACTTTAATAGACTAGCGAGTTGCATCTGTAATACTTGCCTGTGATTGGGATGTTGGCTTAAAGAGTAATACACGCGGAATTTTATGTTACTCTATAATTAAGTTTACGTCTCCGCTGCGATCTCGCTTCAATCCGCGGGAGGTCCTGAAAATGGACGTCAGTCAGATCCGCAATTAGTTTGTCACGGGATAACTCGCGTATATTTTCTCGGGAATTCTTAACAGCCGGAACATATTTAATCATTAGGTACTCAATTTCAAGTTAGTCGTATGGAACAGGATCTCTGGAAATATGATGTTTCAGTCTTACATCAGGTCAAAAACAGACGTAGTAGCTTCCTGTGACCACTTCACATGAATGTGGCCTTGGTGTATTCAACAAAAACCACTGTTGCTACAAAACTGTCTCGTTAATAGCAAAATAATAAGGAATGTTCCGCCCCAGAACAGTACAGATGGCGACACACTTACCCACTGGTTGTGCAGCCGTAAATACGAACTGATGTCGGTGATAGCCGCTAACTGTACCTAACTAATATATTTGTAATGTGCGGAAAATTGATGCTTTGTTTTAATGCGAAGTGTTATTAGCTATGAGTAAGTAGTGCAAGTTGGAACGCTAGTAGACGTATAACAGTGATAAATTATTGTTTTTTTCACTCATCCAGCTGCTCTAACTGTTCAGATCCTATACTACAGTACCAGACAATTAAGCTCAATTTATTTATGCCTCCTGTATCGGTGCCCTTACATAACACGTAAAACGGGTGAAAAGTAAGAGTATCACGCTCTTCTGACTACCATTTCAGGGATATACAGGCGTGTTGTTAAAAAAACCAAAATTGTATTATGACATGTTCCATGATTCGCGGCTGCGTGACCTCTACTGCCCTCTCGTGGCTCTAGCCAAACTGCCCTCGCGTTTCGACTTAATATCCAACTTGAGTCTCTTACAAACATTAATTATAATATGTCTATTCGTATTTTTTGTAAATACATTTCTGTTGCTTGCCTCTTAAATATGTAGATTAACTTATTTATCAAACAATTGAAGGTTTTTCTTTCCTTTTAAACTAAAAATATAAAGAGTGTCTAGACATTTCGATCAAATATGCCCTGGTTGTGTCCGAGGATTCAAGCGCATTATATCAAATATTCTTTTAATTATTGTCAATTTATCAAGTACAAAGCGAATGTCTATATTAGCTACATTTAAAAAATTTAAATCGTAAAATTCTAAGGAAAAACGATAGATAAGGAATAACCGGTAGATTCGGCCGAAATGTGACTATAATGATGTGATGAGCCGCTTGCGTATATTTCTTTGAAACACGAAGACAAGCATCGAATCAAAAAACGCTTATTATAAAAAGCTTATTATATATTATATAGAAGTTGTATCTCCTGTACCTGCTACATGCGATTCCATGTCCAGCGACACGGGTACCGCGCACGACGGACGTGGCCGCTATTAATATATTTGCAAATTAATGTTTCTAATTAATCACATCGAAAACATGCTTGATTACTTTAAATGTGGTCATCACGGCACTGACAGCATCACTGATCATCACTATACATACACTGAGGTAATGTGTAAAAGATAATAATAATAATAATAATATCTTGAACATCTCCACACACGACCATCTGATCCCACAGCAAGCACCTAAAGAGCTTGTGTTATGGTAACCAGACGGCTGATAAATTACATGTATACATAGAAATTTGCATTTTTACAGATACTTTCTTTTTTACACCCCGACAGAACAAATACTTGTGTTTATTACGCATATATTTATTCTAGGTGGGCATCGAACCCGCGATTCCCAGCTCAGCAGTTAGGTTCGCTAACCGAACCAGTCCAAAACGACGGTTCAGAGTCTTTAGAAAAACAATCACCAAGCTGATCATTGTTCTATGTTAAACATAAAAAATACTAAGCGAAGCACGTGCCATGGTATCAGAGCCAAAGTCGTTGTTCCGGAACGATACACGTACATGTATCTGGCTCATTTCTATTCATACCTTTTGGTCTATAAACTTGTCTGGCTCGTTCAACACAGCGAGAAGTGTGGCGTGGTGTGATGCAGAGCGCATTCCTCGCAGCCACTGGGTCAGATGACAACGGTACCTGCACCGGTTGCCCCCCCCCCTTCCTCCTGCCCCTCATCACTGCTAACACTAGATCCACTCGAGAATTATCAGATGCGCTGTGCATGTCTGATATACTATTTCGTTTTTACTGACTTTTTTACATATTGTTCAAAAACTAATTACGAGTCACGCCCGTGAGAAAAGACGTTTACAAATTCGAAGCATTGTATCTCGTCGGCTACTAATTAATTGACAATTAACTTTCTTATTCGAAGAGGAGCGCCGCGTGTAACAGTGGAACATTGAATAGTTCTTGACGATAATGGTAGTAACATTACTTTCAAACAGTAGATTAAGTTATACATTTTTTGCAAACAACTGCATAACTACATATAAGAGGAACACTTTTTTTACCTTGTAAGGTGATAACAATCTTCTCTCTCCTGAATCTCTTATCCGGAGATATCTATTTTTGTCTAAAAGTATCAAACAGTATGTAGACCAGCTGATGTAATGTGGTCATTGCTCTGCCAACATTACTGAACATAGTACTGCCGTACTGCATGAAATACCAAGGCGCCTGTAACGACTGTGTACATCATTTTAATACCAACATAAGTAAACGTAACATCACGCCTGTAATCCCCGTAGAGGTAGGCAGCGGAGTGTAATACACTCACATTTTACCAGTTACAATTACATCCCACCATCGAATAGGGGGAGAATGTATAGCCATACACCAGACACAAATCCAGACTCCAAACGACTACAGCGAGTTTCAGGTTAGAAAAATCCAACTTTTCCCGACCCGTGAATGGAAGTACAGAACTCTCGGTCGGCAGTCGCGCTGGCCTCGACCAACGAGGCACTCAATTACACTACCATCCCTCTTTATTTTACTGTTTTAGGTATTAATTTAAAAAATACTCTCCGCAGCTAGTGGTATTTTACAAGGTCAACTTCCAATAAGGCCAAATTTGAACAAAATCGGTTTATGGATTTTGTTGTGAAAATGTAACAGATTTTACACTTTCCTTAAAAAAAAAAAAACCGTACATTCACGCCTGTAATCCCCGAAGAGGTAGGCAGAGGAGTGCAGTACACACACTGCCACGTTTCACCAGTTACGTTTACGTCCCAATATGGAATAGGTGGTGAGTCTATTGCCATACACCGGGCAC
>DWEH01000433.1:0-11839 GCA_018245815.1 Apyrrothrix aesculapus | reverse complement strand
ACCTTTCCTTGTAAATTATTAATTTTGTTCACGCAATAGGTAATTTTGTTGAGCCAAGTTGCTCCAAAAGTTACAACTTTTATAACTTTCGATAACATAAATTATTATGTAGCTAATTTCAAATTTCTGCCAATCCGCATTGAATATTTACTTTTCCTCCAACAAAGGAGTGGAAATAACTTTGATAAAAACTTTGTAACCAAAACAAAAATATTAATATTACGGGCAACCTTAAATATATATGTATAACAATATCGCGCAATTTTGATATTTCTACATAATACGTTAAAGAAGGAAATGTTTGTTTTTTTAAAGAATGTAAATGTAAATAGTTTTAGAAGGACACAACCGATAGGTACTCTACAAATGGTTCTATCTTTGTAACAATTTGATTCCTCAATAAAATATTTCAATGTTCTATTAAAATATCTCAAACAAAACCCTATTTTTTCAACAGCTAGCTTGCCGACATAAACATTAAAACGAAATGAAAAACTCAAGGCTAATATGAAAATATCGCGTTCTATGTAGAAAGAATAATATAAAGGGTTAATGTGACAGCACAAAGGCGTCTCGGTTTACATTTTATCGTATAACGCCGCTCCTCCTGATTTGTGGCGAAGCGAACGTCTAGGGCTGTTGCTACCCACAATAATACGATCCTTGACACATTTTCGCTACACAGCATCTCTTATCCACTAAAATAAGAAAAGATATCGCTTCCTCACTTCACGCGTACCTCCACTATTGATATGCGGTCTATATTGAACTACATTTGACGCGAACTTTAACACATTGTGACTCAGTTCTTTCAAGAAACAAGTGAAGCACGTAACAATGTCAAAGAAAAAAAAAGCTGCAAAATATTTTAAACGTAGCTATATTTTTAACCCTAAGTTATAAAATGCAAATAAGCAACTCGTAAAGTACGAGTGCGTTCGTTAAAAGGGGATCAGACAGCACATGCCGGTTATATACCTATTATCAAGTAGCTGAGATCGTTATGAAAACCCGAGGAAAAATTATCCATCCTCGAAATTAGTAAACAGACGTTGCATTTTGCATAAAGGGACCAGACAGCACATTGTCGGGTAATATGCCATCACCTTAATACGAAACAAACACGTCGCCTACCATCCACGTCAGCTGAACAAAAAGACACGTTTGCGGGGAAGCGAAAGCAAATAGGGATTCCCGGGAAATGAGAAACTTTTTGATCTGGGATTAATTTTCCTATGTGATGCGAGTGGTATTGCATACCGACCGCTGTTTCTCACTTTGAACTGGAATGGTTTAAGCAAGAACATGATGTATTTTTCAAATGTTTCATCTAGAATTCAACATCGACTGGTTATTAGAAATGTACTAGCACCAGAATACTTCCTCCTTTTATTAACCTTTCTGGCAGAAGTGGTCGTACATTATAAAGTAGTAAAATGGGGAACAAGAGGAGTAGTTACTCAGGTTAGTTACCTGTCAATGGGATATTCCGTAAGAAGCTAACATTAATGAAAAATGTGTAAGAATAGGAGAGAACACAAAGCATTAATATTTTTAAATCAATTGCATTCATATAAATCATAATAATCATAACCTTCGCGATACAACAATACTATAAGGTTAGCACGTTTTAAAATCAAGGTAAACTCACTTTGATTATAATGCGATTGGGTACTGGCAGCAAACAAAAATAAATACAACAAATTGCTAGCAAAATATTTGACTTTTTACTGACCAACATAAGCTTAATTACAATGGCTATATTTGGTCCTGATTACCTGCCATTAATTTGATGCTACCATCAATTAGTTTCGATATGTCAACATGTGATACGGACATCGCGAAACGCTTTTAACTATTTCATTTGATAACTGAATACGACTGTTAATTTACATTATATTACTTTTAATAGCATGAGTGAAGTTTAACCATTCGTGTATGGGTGTGATGTGGAATACATTTTAATGCGATATCAATATTATAATGTTACGCATAATATTTGTGACATGATTCCGCAGTTTAAATTTATCAATATTACCTACACACGGCAGTAGTGATAGCCTAGTAAAAGATATATAATCTGATTGTTTTAGTTTTGTCTTAATAATAGATGTAGTCTTGTAGTTTTAGTTTTCGCTTAGTAAAAGAGATAGTTTAGTGGTTTTGGTTTTGTCTCCGTCAAATATATAGTCTATTGGTTTTGACAGGAGTAAAGTATTTAATGTATTTAGTATATGTACAGACAGAATCAAAGTTTATTATATGATGTAAATAGAAAATTTCAAAAAGACAAAGGAGACTTAATGAATTGACTTAAGCATACTCCGTGAGTGTAAATATATTTTAATGTAGTAGCAGTATAAGAAGAAATAATATATTATGTTTGTAAACACAAATGTCACTAGAAGTAGTTCATCATTTGAATGAATGTCACGTGACGAATATTTGAACGAAATGAGATGATTTCCTTTTATATCCTGTGAACAATCAAAAGCACAATAAAGTGCAAAGATTTCATTTGTGAAAAATCAAACAAGAGCAATTCAGTCGCCATTATTAGTAATAAGAAATTATGCATAGAAACTTTAGAAAAGTAAGTTACGTATTGTCGTCTATTAAAGAAACAAAACAACTGAAATAACTATGTTTATATACAATGTTTAACAATAACTTTTAATATACTCTAGCGCTGTAGTGATTTCATATTTCATTTGATCCTGTTGAAGTATCAACTTGATTCATCAATACGACAAAAACTTAAACGAGTTGTAAAGTTGCACCACTTAACTGATTGGCATCGACTTACATATAGGAATAGCATTTAATTCCTGATTTCACAGAATATTATCGTGCAAGACTCGCAGCTCTGCGGCGGGGAACTACAACTAAAACTTTGGAGAGTTTGTTAAAGAAATACTGCATCGGCGTATTAAATGGAAACGCGCCAAAATTGGCTTACAAAAGTAGACGAACTTGTAGCTTGAGTCTGCGTAGAAATGTTACCAACCATAACATTTTTTTTTACGTTTCAGAACTTATTAGTTGAAGATTCCCTGATGAGAAATAATCTCTAGCCCTCTGTCTACCCCTCGGAGGGAATGCAGGTGTGGTCTCCAAAAAAATAGAAAAAACATAACTTCACGCCTGTAATTCCCGAAGAGATAGGCAGAGGAGTGTATGCTTGATCTTATGTCATGATTTTCATGTTGCCTAATATTCGTCACCGATGCCCTGATGTTATCAAAGAAAACGATTAGTTATAACGACCCGTACGTCCTCTTTTGATGCCATCCATGATTTTTGGACATAAACTTAACCCCAAACCTATAGAGGCACATAAAGAGATGTCTGAAATATATTTATTTACTTATATATAAAAATAATAGATCTCGTATCAATTCCCGGGTTCAAGTTACAACCGAGTACAACAGGGTTAAGGAATCAAATTAGTAAGTTTTTAAAACATGTACATATATTTATGTCATTATTTTAAATAAATGAGTAGTGGGCAAAGCCTGTTTTACGGTAATCAGATGGCAGTTCAACTAAATCCATATAAATGACACAAAAACAGAAAACAAAAACTTGTGCTCATCACACAAATATTGGTCCTGGGTGGGAATCGAACCCATGTTCCCTGGCGCAGCAATGAGCAAGCGAACCAGTAACTTTAAGTTAAAGAATGCCACGAGATAAATATGGCCACTGGCTATCAGAAAGTTTTTACGTTATAAAAGTAGTTCAGCGCTGGTAGCGCTGAAGCGGTGGCAAATCGCATTTTGTTGGAACGTTAACACTAGAAAGACCGGCATTTGCATCATACCTAAATACCAACGTCATTTTGCCGCTAGGTTGTCCGTGAACGTTAACATGAAACTATTGTTAGAAATAAAACAGAACAGCACGACTATATTTTGTTATATTTTATTTATTTTCATGTTCTGGTAATGATTCGCTTGTACTGTTTTCATCAAAGGCTAAGTAAAGTAATTCATTACATAGATATTTGGTCTTGACATCAACCAAAAGCCAAAACTTTTTGCTACATTTGTCAGGTTTGTTTGTTTGTTATGTCAGGTATGTTGTATTGTTTCAAAGAGCATCGGATTTTAGACGAAAATAACTGTTCATCACCATTTCCATCCATCCATCACCAAGTTTTCGTCAAGTGCCTAGCAGAATTGACAATTTTCACTTCATTTATTCCATATCACTGATGCTAGTGCGAATATGTCCGTTACAAGACGCAAAGATCTTGTAGAACTCACGTCAAAATGCATCTCTATATATATATTTTGGAAATTCCACCTCTAAGGGCATAAAATAAGGTTTGAAAGTCTGTACGACATTTCATCGGTTTTGAAGTTATTTACTCGAAATTTCAGATTTACTCTTTCGATTAGTAATAAAATTATGAATTTATTGGTTTTTGAAAATCCTTACCCTATGGGAATCAAATAGAGGGCTAGAATTGTAAGCGCCACGAGCGTACGGTAGTACACTAAAGGCATCAAGGTAATCTAAAGTTATACATCAAGTTTCATCGTCAGTCTGTTGACGAAATATTTAGCGGTATGCAATGTAAACAAATATTTCTAAGGACCCTCAAGTACGATAACTTAATTCTTTGTATTGAGTTATTTTGACGACTGTGGCCTGTGTAGTTATGACTCGTTGTATTTCGAGAACTAATGAATATAACAATTTTATGTTTAAATATATAAAAATTATAATTATTAAACTATAAAACATTAGGTAAAAGTCAAAGAGTGTCATGTTTAAACAACGCGTAAATTTAAAAATATGACAATTTTACTTAGCGGATTCGTTAATTTGACGAATAAGGCGAAAAATTTGGTGAAACGTGGGAGTGTACTACACTTCTCTGCCTACCCCTTCGGGGATTACAGGCGTGATGTTACGTTTCTTACGTTTTTTTGTTCTCAGTCGCTATGATAAAAATTGTCGGTAACCCTTATCAAAGATTTATAAAACGGTCTAAGAATCAAATAGACGTGTTAGTAGCTATCCCACATCTACGTCAATCATCGTTGAAAAAATGTATAATAAGCTCCAAGCACCCTCAGCACTTACGTGCTCAGCATTCTGTTGTTAACATGTCAAATAAGAAACAATAGATCAAAACAAGTCAAAAAGAAACAAATCCAATACAACGATACCAAATTGATTTACAAAAGTTTGAATTAGTTAAAGCATGGAAAGTGTATTCAAGCGAGTGCACATACATTCGTATCAAGCCGTCAATCTAAATCACTAGAGTTTGTAAATCCTGTAGAAAGGGATATAATGGAACCGGTGCAGCGGAGTCCGTCTAAAAAGAAACGCGAACAGTAGCCAATCAATCTGCATTTACAATCATATGAGTATCGATCCTGTTCTATACTTGGACCGAGTATACTTGATATTAACGCGTCTCTCCTATTGGTTTCATGGCCAACTCTTTGATCTCCCATTACTTGGTACGTGTCTCTGCTGTTCCAGTGCCGAGTCCTTGTGAGTCAGGTGTATATATACATACGTAAATTGCAAAAAACAAATATATGTTGGTAATTTTACATTCAGAGACAGAACAAACACTCGTGTTCGTCAGACAAATAGTTGTTCCAGTGGAAATTGAATACACAACCTGCAGTTCAGTCATCGAAGTTACGTAATACTAAACCAAAAGGCCAGAAAACCTGAACACTATCTTATAAAAATACTTTCTAGCCGGACCATTTTGCATACTTAATTTATTCATAAACACACAATAGCTGATGCTGAGGCAAACATCCGAGTAGTTGAAATGATGGTAAGTCTATGGCCAAGGTCTTAGTAGAGTCACCTATCATCAAAGTCAATATTCAGAATTATAATTTAATGTACCATGAATATGGATATATTAATTCGTATATCAATAAAATAAAAATCAGATTACTGTTACACAGTTCGATCATACCATAAATTGGAAACAGTATCAAGATATTTCGCTCGCAGTGTAAAAGTCGTCAATCGAAGCGTTCCTCTGAATAGTGCAGAAAGACTTCATTTGATATACGCAGAGGGTAGCTTTAACATCGAATAGCCCGATCCCAGATTCCCGGCTGCCCCTCGTTCGCATATAAATAAATTTGTACACATTTCAATTCATCATTAAATAAATCAATTATTCAATCCAATCTTACCCACTCAATAGACACAATACTGGTATTTATCAAATATCTGTCAGTGGAAAAGCGGTTGCGAAAGTAAAATACTCTTACATTTTCAAGAAGTACTTCCTCAGTGAGTTAACCGAGGACTAGGATAGTTTCCGATCAAACTTATAGGTATGAAATTGAATTGATAGCGAGCCAGCATGCCAGGGAGTCGCTGGCGTCGGCTGGCGTGAAATTATCTCGCCAAGTGCAACATCGTAGATTAAGTGACGCCGATCGCTACCTACTGAATAAAGTAACCGACATCGATCGCCTGCCCCACTTCACAGGAAATAAACACGGAAGAACCTAAGTTTGTTCAAGAATATTACGTTTAGTAAAAGTGTAAGCGAAGTGAGGATTTGCGGATAACTTCCTTGTATATCGAGATTTTAGCACTGTGTACTTGGCGTTTTTATGTAAATTACTCGCGAAAGGAGTATAAAGTCACGCTTTTGAAACGTCTCGTCCCACAATGGAGCTCGCTGCCACCCTCGGGTTTCAACTTTAAAAACTCCGCTTGTCTGTTCATTTCAAGACGAAGTATCTTGCGACATATACCTACCTACTTAACAGTACATACCGCGGTACATATAACGGACTCTTGTATAATAGACAGTACCGAATATCAATGTTATTAAATGTCTTCGTAATCAATTAAAAACAGTAAGCAGATAACAGCTAAGCAAATATAACATTATAATTCTAACGTTATTTCGATTTAAAATCGCATCTTTTTAAAGAATTGAATGAACAATGAATCCCGTCATTTGATATGCATTATTGCATACTGAGTGGAAGCCTCAGTAATGTTTTATTTACGGACGCAACATCAAAGCTCGTACTGTACAAACAAAGGAGGAAGAATTTATTTTTATATAACGTTCAGAGTATTAGCTTAGATGAACAATTTTCCGATTTTCTTACGCATTAAACATTCAAATCACGATCGCTTTCATACGCGCTCTACCAGTTGTAATTCGTGAGAATCAAATTAACGTGTCAGTTCGCTCGTTTTTCTTCCGAAACTTGTGTTTTAGCTCTCAGATAACTTTGTTAATTAAATTTTGCATTTTTTTGCTCTCGTCTTTCGCTAAGACACCCTACCGGCTCCACCTGAGTTGGGTTAGATATTAAGCTTTTTCATAGACTATAATTTTAATAAGTTTCAATGTGATATGAATTGTATTATGATTATTTGCTATCATATAATTTATTTCTAGTAAAGTTTTCTTGGCCATACTTCTTATTATTATTTGTTACTTCCCGCTATGAAAGTTCAACATTTCCATAAATTGGGAAATTATTGTTTTCATCCCAAATGTCAAAAATCGAGTTTTCACAAGATTTCCACAATTTGAGGTCCTAGGAAGCTCTTCTGACTATTTTTACAATGATGTCCATGTGTCTGTGAGTATATTTGTGTACGTATGTATGTAAACCCTTCATAGCTTTGGAACGAGCTCACGAATCAGAACGCTGTTAACAGCGTTCTACAGGGTTCAGTTGCCCTTAGAGGTCCTGTATATATAAACTAATTCAATCTCAAATCAAATCTAATAAAATCCCAAAAATAAAATTTTCAAAAGATTATTTAATAACTTTATAACGGCTGAAATTACCTATTCCATATACTGATCAGCTTTTAAGCTCAAAAAACTGCGTCGAACGCAATTTATTCAAAATCGATTGATTAATCGCATCAATTTTATCAAAATCGATTTATTCGTTTGAAAATATCTTTCAAAGGAATGATTACTTATCTGATCGATTCTAAGCAAAGAACCTTTTTCTTGCCCTTGAGAAAACTGCACTGAAAACGCACCAATTTTATCAAAATAGATTGGTTGGTTCGAGATATATAGTTGTGATAGCGAGAAGTTCCGGGAATGGCCAGCAGGGTCATAACGGAGTGATAACGGAGTATTGTATATTTATCTAAATCATAATATTAAAATACTATGGATTAACAGAACCAATATATTAAACTTCTAATAAGTAATACAACATCACGCTCTGCCCCGAAGGGGTAGGCAAAGGAGTGTAGTACACTCCCAAGATACACCAGAAGTACCTAAGAAATTCCTAAGATTTTAACAACTGTCCGTATATTATTCTAGTTAATCACTTTAGTAGCAATATTTTATTCATAAGTATTCCTTGGCTCCGTTTTTATCCTACACCCTGGTCATATAATCCGGCGCACAAATGATCTAGACTGGTAATACGGTTATACAAAGACGGGTTCCCGAAATAGAGTGAAGAAGGGTTAATAAGAGAGCGATGGTTAATTTGCCGATAAGGGCTCGTACACATTATGCTGGTAATTTTTCCATTGATTTCCTAAGATAAATCAATGAATGATTTCCCTAAAACGTTTATAACCTTGTGCACAACTACGTGGTTTGTAAATAGTTCAAGTTGCCTATCTTTTTCGACATAAATATGGTACTGACTGAATGAGATGATGAGAAGACGTGCGAAATCCGCAACATACATACATATTATACATGCAATGCAAACACTCAATTACTTTTAAGATTAAGTGTTTATTAAAGGGTTATGTAGTACCTGGCAAACGGTTAATTTCATGTGACCGCACCTTTAGCGCTCCTTCGCGTCGCGTGGCACGGGAGTGAACTACTTAACCTGATTAGGCGAAGAATCTTACCAGAAACCAAAGCTTAATTTTTAAATTATTTTGTTCAAGATAATTAGACAATGGTTGGTGTAGCGATCACCGGTCCTGACTGCTGAACCGAATATTGAGGTTCGATTCCCACCCAATACAAATATTTGTGTGATAAATGCGAGTGTGTATTTGTTCTGTAACTGGGTGCAAAACTATTTATATTAGTATGCCTTTTGGTATTTATGAATATATATTTAAAAGCTGTCTGATTATCTGAAGACAGACTCAGCCTAGTTCGTGATGAGATGGGGATACGTTAAGTGTACTAAAATATTATTGTCATTAATGTCCACCTTATAAATAAAACAAATTTTCTTTGCAGAATCGCTTTCATGAATATACTTGTACAAGTCATTTGTATCACAGTAATTATTGTGATATTATAATATCCGTCATTGCAAAGTAATGCTGGCTTCTCACGTAGGTAGGAAGTATGTTGTGCGTGAAGGTATGCGCCCGTACAATCCGGTTCTTGGAAACCAGACTTGGCCTTTGGTAGAGCCTGACATCAATCCAATATGGGTCAATAGCATTTAGAAATAAATAGTGGCGAAATGCAAAATGGCCTTAATCCTTTCATTCTGATGATGATAATCGAAATTTATATAGATGCAATTAATAAATCTTAAAAACAATATTTTGTGAATTATATTCTTAAAGTTACAAAAGTACTTAGCCCTGATGCGAGACAGTGGAACATTATCAGTGACGTGATCTAAAAGTAAAATTACTTTGCGAAAATTCGCAGGCAAAATGTAATTATACGATAGTGGTACATAACCTTAAACACGCAATGCACTTTCCCTCCCAAAGAGGAAACAGGTTCATTCATGCAAGACATAAAAATATACAACGCCTTTGCATGACCCACTCAAGTCTAGCCGCCAGAAAAGAACTGTCTAGACTGTACATCAAAAAGTGTTGTAAATATTATCAAACAATTTTCGAAATACTACCAAAAGATTTTTTAATTGATGATGGCCATCAACTCTTTTTTATAGCCCCTTTGTCGCTCCACAGTTAGACACGCGTTTCCTCTCGGAATAAGAAAGGCTAAGGGGGCTAAGGCCCTAGTCTGCCTCGCTGGCAGTGTGAATTGGTAGACTTGACACAACTTAGAGAGCATTAGGAAGAACCCTTAGGTGTGCAGATATTTTTACGACGTTCTCCTGCATCGTTACAGCAATAATTCATTATGTTAAAATGTAAAAGAAATGAATAAGAAGACAATACATTCGTCTTTTAGTCTTTTTAACAAATAGGTACTACACATATGTCATTCTCATGTTGAAAGCAGTAATAGAAAAATATAGCTTAAGTGCAGATACACACAGAGTGCAGTAGGGAAGCCTGCACGCTACATTATCAACTAGAAAACGATCAATAAGTGATGGGGACCATAATAGCTTTTACGTTCAATATAGTCAAAAGCTTTTAATTAATAGTATATATTTCGTCTTAGATAAAAAATATGGAGAGAATTCTTAAAAGTGACAACTTTTTACATGGAATTTTTGTATTGTGAAACGACTTTATTGGTGATTAATGCTTTCATTAACAGAAGTTTCGACATTATTTTTGACCTGCTTTCTTCCACATCATGTATTTATCCCAATTAAAATTATCCTAATTAAATACGCCTCAAGTATTTTCTGTTGTAATTTTGTAGCGGTTCATAAAAGTTTACATCAAAATCATGTAGTAGTTGTTACGATTTACACGATATCTGTTCTGAACATACATTACCAATCTGTTATAAAAAAAATCTTGATCAATAAACTTAGTCAGGGGTAGCGCAAGAGATCAAATAAACCCCAAATTCTGGCTTACTAAATATTGGTTATAGAAGGCCATGGGCATAAGAGAGCTCTTAACATCTGGTGTTATCAAGGCTCATACCATGCTATTTTCATAACATAAAAACATTATAGGGAACTCTTATTACACGTTTGCAATCGTGCTTATCCCAGTTTAATGTCACGAGTGGAAAGCTAGCATCGTAAAAGCTCGCTCGCTAACGTGGAATATTTGTCTAACAACCCATGATCGCTGTGCAAACATTTTATCAATGTAACAGAATTTTAATTAAAAACAACACACATAACATCAAAAGTCGCTGATTTGCCGTGATTCCGTCGTATCGTGAATAGAATTTGACTTTAATATGAAAATTGCTTCCGGGCTGCAAATTGTTTACCGAGCTCAACCGACCGTCAAGCGTAAGATAACGGATTTTCTAATTAGGTTTAATATACATTCATATCCATAACCGAATCATAATCAAATTATTATAAAGAAGGATAATCCGTTGATTTCATATTTACAGTTTTATGAATTTTAACGCCAATGACCTCATCAGGAGATGTCACAAAATAAGCCATTCTATTATTTATAGACATTTTGCGTAAGTCGATATGAAAGCATCGAATGATGTAATACAATGTTCCTAGAATCAGTGCATCGCAGACGAAATCCACATCTACAGTATTCTTGTCACAGCCGTCACTTGAAATTGGTTTAACTGAGAGCACAAGCATACTTCATACTCGGACGACCGACGCGCCGTCCATGTTTGGTGTGCTGTATTAATTTTTAAGTGGCATTGTGACGGTGTCCGTCACAAGGCGAGTTATGATGATTGTAGTGGTTTTTTATGACTGGTCCTTTATTAGGAAAAGTGGCAGTGACGTCTTCATTCCGCCATTTTGTCACGATGTCATTTGTATCCTTTGAGTGACGGTCGAGGGCCAGTTTATTACTCGTCCCTTTGTAAAATGAGGGTTAAGTATACACAGGCGGTGTATAAAATTGGTTCTGATCTTTGTAGTTGGATAAGATTCTAGAATAAAGTGTAAAGAATTGAAGGTTGATTTCATTGATATGTAGAGACAAAACTTTGAATTTATATAACATATTGTACAAAGCCATATATAAGAGTAAGTCAAGCATT
>DWEH01000432.1:0-11840 GCA_018245815.1 Apyrrothrix aesculapus | reverse complement strand
ATCATTATCATCACGCCAGGCCCTCTACGGAGTAGGCAGAGAGCACCGAGAACCAAATACCTCTGATCGTACACGCCTGAAGTGCTTCTTCCACATTCATAAATTTCTTCATACACCCGAGCTGATTTCTGAATATGCCGTGAAAGCTATATTACTGCTCTGCATAAGCGTATACTACAGGAACAATATTCTATTAAAATTTGGAGGGAACGTTCTTCCGTTCTTCAAAAATGATTGAAGTTAGAAATCTGCGTACACTTACTTGCACAAACTTAGGTACATTTTGCTAATATAAGAAACTAACTATCTTTTATTCGCTGTATTTCTAATTTGATTTATTTTATTAAAATTTCATTCGTTAAATGCATGGGTAAGAAGGAATTCGTGTAAAGGCTTACTTGCCTAATCTACACATTCTTAACAACCAAGGTTTCTTAATCAACGCGTCATGCTTTCAATTTAATAGACAAGCTATTTAGATCAACGTCCGCCAGGAGACAATCTTATCTTTCGAAAACTTTTCCGAACTTCCGTCTACCCTCGTGTTTTTTCGAAACGCTAACTGCCTGCCAGCTCGTTCCATCCAGCGCAAACTTAATCCAAGTTTAATGAACAATACGACAGACCCTTAATCAAACTTTGGATTTTCTAATAACGTAGCTTCGCTCATTTGTGTCTTATGGCTTAAATCTTAAAAGAGAAACTCCACTGCAGCAAGCGGCCTATAAGACATTGCATTTCAAGAATAAAGCCGGAGAAAAACCTATTTAGTTGACTTTGATCGTATTATTTGTTTCTTGTTATGCTTTTACAGACAGATTAAAGGACTCGAGATATTATAATAGCACTTATAATGAATCTTGGATATTGTTTAACTAGCTATATTTGACTGCCTCGTTGGTCATATTGGTTGCAAATGCGACTGCCAATCGAGAGGTCCTGGGTTCAAATTCCGGGTCGGGTACTATGGGAATTTTTAGAAAATTCGAATTTCTAGTAGTGGCGCGGAGTCTGTATTTGTGCCCGGTGTATGGCAATAGACTCACCACCTATTGCATAATGGGACGTAAACGTAACTGGTGTAATGTGGGAGTTTACTACACTCCTCTGCCTACCTCTTCGGGGATTACAGGCGTGATGTTAAGTTTTAATCTACATTTGATAATGTTTAAAATTTTTATATTGTTCGTCTTTCATATCATCGTTATGATCAACTGTTGATCCGTCCCACTGGTGCCACAGTCTTAAATATCTAAACTAAAAGATTTATTAATAATACTTTGTATTAGAAGCTACATATATTACAAATGGAGTTTTCACTTTCGTAAAGCATTTTTTAGACTCAACTGAAAATACAGCTAGTACCTATGTTGTTTTCAGAAACAATAATTTAATTTCAAAGAAACCCCAATTATTTCAGTGGGGGATCGAATTGCCAATTTTCTGTAATGGCGGGTTGCATCGACTATCTTTGTTGTGTGTGCCGACGTTTTTTGCGAACGCCCCTTCGGCGCCGAGGGCAGGGTTCGTTAAATTTATGGGATGCGTAGGTAGCATACGGGGTGCCCCACGATCTCTATATACGTCAGCAGATTTGTCACAGTCGGATGTCAATCTTGTATACAAGTTTCCGTTTCTATATATCTACTAACGACTACTAGTACAATATAATTAACTATCAATTTAATTAAATTTTAGTTAATGTTTGACGATATAACTAATTATGAACCATGAATAGCATAAAAGTTAAAAGATATTTTCGTATTTATATTTAAGTATACATTTTATTTTTATGCAAAAAAATGCCTACACTATCCCGTGTCCGCTTCTTTAATGCGTCACATATAAATAAAATATTAAACAAAGCATGAAGGCTTAAGCAATACAAATATAATGTAGATAAACGTATGTAGATCGCTGTGAGGTAGGTTCAGAGTTAAATTTAATTTGATTTGTTTCCAAAAGGTACATGCATAGAATAATTTTAACATTAATGTAAAATAATAAAGTATTACGTTATGTTTCGACTTAGCACCTAATAGCACCTACGATAAAGTACAAACATATTTATTTGATATGAGTTTGTAATAAATTCAGTAACCACTCTCTCATATGGAAATTTCTAATTTAAACAAGGTATTACACGACGTCACAGTTGAGTTTTTCTTCAGTAGTTTCTTAGGTATTTTCGCTTCTGCGCATCAATTTAAAATCATCGTTAAACTGTTGTATTGGTATTGAAGTATAACAATAAAACACCAGTTTCGTCGAGTTTTCAGTAATCTTCCGAAATATAGATACATATCCTATAAGTAAAATTCATACCGGCCGGTTATAGTACTTCTGATGGAACTGTTTATTAGCCTGTAAGGCAGATAAATAAACATCGTTCACTCGAACGATAAAACCCGATAAAATGTAAAATTTCATATCTACAAAGAAACATCGAGATATTTAAAACTTAGAAGTCTTCTGCTATTACAAATATCTTTATGGAAGACACAAAAGTAAGATGGTGCCAGCATCAGCAACAGTCTCTCAAAGCCACGCAAGTTTCTGACACGGAAACGTCATCGTATGTCAAGGCTTTGACAGCACCCCACTCCCCCCTCCCACACCCGTGACGTCACCCACGATATTATTTTAGGGTTCAGCTTTGACTTCAACTTTCCACATCCAATCAAAGTTTGAACATTGAAATATTGATGCCTTTGTTCGCGGGCTCAATAACTTTTTGTAACCAAATTAAATTTCGTAGTCCGTACCCACAAAACAATAGCTGCCTTATTCAGCCGACGCCCAAAAGCCTACTTACTCGCTTTTATTTGATATAATAATGCAGAACCAAGGTAGAGTTCCATTAGAATGATTTTTCACGTCTTATAATGTATATTGTATGAACAAGTTAAATAAAAATAACATATTGCCGTACCCTATTTGTTTTATCCTCGACTTTTCTCCCTTATACATTCCTATACTTTATATACATATAAGGTATAAAGCAAATATTCATACGTGGCCAAAAAGATAGATTTACTAAAGTAACAGGATATTTAACTGAAAAGTATAATAGTGATAGACGTTAGATTTAATTTAGACTTAAAAAGTACTTATTTATTACATGCCTAAATAAACGAGTAAATAGATTTCAATCTAAGTAGACATTAAAATTTTATGACAATAGAAACAGATCATTCTATTTTTATACCAAGGGAATGAGATAGATTCTGTAAATGGAGACGAAAAAGTAAATGAAACCTTCATTTGTAAGATGTGAACTTTGTTCAATAGATACAAGCTCAACTGTCTAAAGTTACAAGAAATAAAGTAATTTACGTGCTCTATGTAACGTTTAAATATAGTTCCTAATGATATTATTCGTTAACCTTACCTACATTGTCTGTATAATATCGCACAGTTAACGACGAAAAACACCGAAGACCTACACAAGAAGATTACTACATCCTTTTCTACAGCAATCGTTTTATCTACCATCTGTTCCATTACATCTTTAAATAGGAGAACACAGACTGCTACACTTACCAGTAAGGATGAAAATTTCAAATCGTTATTTGGAGTGAGTAAAATCATATTATCAAAACCGTTAAATCACACAACCCATTGCCGATATGTCGCTATATCGTTGAAATAGCAAAAGCTAATAATTCCATATTTCGCCATTTTATACATACGTATGTCGCGCAAAAACGTCAAACGTTACAGCGTTGAGGGGAAACGTTTGGTATTCTTGATGTCGTCGAGAGCAAACGTCATATCGTAAGCGCTCCTGCAAACAGAATTATATTCTATCTTGTGAATAATAAGGTTGTATTTTGAGTGAGTGGTGATGTGGTTTATAAGGTTGTTTACAGTTGAGTGAGCAGAGGTTTCATTAATCAGCGAGCAGTCGCGACAGTGCAGCAGCGCTGGCATCGCTGCTCAATTTTTTTCCTCTTGCGCCCTTACAGTGGATATTGGACGCGATTTCCTGGGATTCTCTAAAGACTGGGTGGTCGCTCTCAATCGATACAATGTTACTACGTATACCATTTCTATGAAGAAATTGTATTAGGTTTTGTTACTTATTTAAATAATTTACAGGATTTACTTCAGAAGAATAAGATTATTGATTACACTTATTCTTCAGGTGCTTTGAAAATACCTCTTCAAAGTGCCAAAAAAAAATTAAAGTTTTAACCACTAGCACTAACAAAAAAGTTTAACCACTTTTAAAGGGTCGCGAAAATGTCCACAACCCATAAAGCGTCAGAAAGAACCCCACGTATTGAAGCATGAACGTTCGAAAATTTGCATTTCAATGCATAACTTAACCTATGTACGTTCGCAAATGTCTCCAACGCGAATAAATATTTCCCTTATCTCCCCTCAGTCACTCTTCGCACTCCATCCCGCGAATAATCCCTCTGGGAATGGAGGACTGTTCTTTTCCCTATTGTTAATGCTTTCGTAAATTCGGATACATTTATACGCGAGCTTTTACTGTTCATTCAGTTGTTTCAAAAACAGAAATCGAAATAAGCAGACGGATAGTTACGAGTTACGGCTAGATATGTGCACATTTGTATAAAACGTAACATCACGATGATAATCCCCGAAGAAGTAGGCAGGGGAGCGTAGTACACTTCCACGTTTCACCAGTTACATTTATATCCCACTATGGAATAGGCTGTGAGCCTATTGTCATACATCTGACACAAATCCAGACTCCATATTTGTATCAAATGTTTTTATACAAATCCCCAAAAAGGTAGGCAAAGGAGTTTAGTAGACTCCAACGCTTCACCAGTTACGTTTACGTCCCATTATGTAATAGGTGGTGAGTCTATTTCCATACACCGGGCACATTACCAGACTCCGAGCCACTACTAGACATTCTAATTTTTAGATTAATCGAATAGTACCCGACCCGGGATTTAAACCCAGGACCTCTCGATCGGCAGTCGCCCTTGCAGCCAACACGACCAACAAGGCAGTCATAAATACATTTGTTTAATATTTACACTATCTACACAGCTTAAACATTTTAAAGTATATGGTTAAAACATAAATTGAAATCGGTTAGCTATAGTTTTTCCCAAAGCGATAACACATACATTTTATTAGTGAACTAACTTTAAACATTTAAATAAGTATGAACTTCTACTAGTAGGAGTATATCAATTACTCGACAAAAGTCTACTTGTGTCGACGAATTACATTCGTTTCCGTATACAATACCTGCACTCAATATTACACTAACTGTCGTATTATGCTCGAATTAACTTTAATTTCACGCCTTGATATACCATCTCACTTTCTAACCACCTCGCGTATTCTTGCAAACAAACAGACTGATCGATTGCCCGGAAAATCGCGCCGAATCAGCGTAAATATTTTGACGTGTTCCTACCATCGTATTACGAAACAATCGCATTCCAAATATAATCGAACGGGCCAGCGAGTTTTCTAAGGGGATTCGCTATCTCGGACATTTGATAGATCGGTCTCGAGAGAGTCTGTTATTATCCAAACAGTAGCTGACTTGTGCATCAAACAACTATTTCAACAAAGCGTACCTTCAAGGACAATTTAAAGCCGCCCGGGATTTAAACTGACGGTACAATATTTGAAAATGTGAAAACACATTGACTCGTAACTTCTTGACTACTGGCTTAGCAAAAACATCAACGATTTTAGAATTATATTAATTACGCGATAAATTACCTAGTCATTTTCGTGTCAAAGGTTTCGTGTGTGTAGTTTAACAAAGTCGAATAATTCTTTTGTGGCTATAATAATGAAATACTAAATTAACTTTTACAGGCATTTGTTTTTGTCAAATGATATTATAGTAGTACGTACGTGTTATGATGTGTGTAATAATAAGTATATTAGTGTATTGTAAGATTAACCCGGCGTGCAGGTATAATGAGAGTGACGAATATAGAAGAAGCACCTTAGGTCTGTAATAGAGAAATTTACACTCGGTGTTCTCTGCCTACCCTGTAAATGACCTAGCGTAATGATATGAAAAATATAATACGCTTCATATCAATTGTAGGATTCTTAGTCCAAAAAACAGGCGTATTTATTAAAATGTCAAAACGAAGTTTTGGTTTTTGAAAATACAATAAAGGGGCGTGGAGAGTAACTAAACAAAAATATAAATTGAAACAATTTCGGAACAAAAGCAGGCATTGTTTTGAATGGAAACAATTGAGCGAATGCACTTTGGAGTCAGATGGAACTGCATCGGTCGTCGCAAAAAGCGTCGCTCCGCGCCGGCCGGATGACTAATGATGTGGCGAAAGCGGCGCGGGGTTTGGAAAAATACCGCTCTGTATACAACAATTTCGAGTCTTGATAATAACTGAAAATTGGGCGAGCGCTTCAAAGGCGCCCCGGCTTTTTACGAACAGCAAAAAAAAATGTTTTCATGTAACAAAAATTTTTTCCCCCCGATTTTATGCTTTTTACATTTATTTCATGCTTCATATATTACAAATAAAAGACAATTAAGGCTTTATATTTTTATAATATTTATTATAAAATAATCTTGGCTGTTCTTTGATCGAATCCTAAAACTTGATAAACTAAATGAAATTATGAGTTCATTGTTTACATACTTTATTATTTTTGTTTGGAACGTAAGTACGGTACGTGATTGGATTCCTTAAAAGTCTAAAAAACACTGTAATATACTCTCTAGCAACATGGAAATAATCAATTGACAAGAGCTCGCAATACTTAGGTATATTTTCGTTGGAGTATGAGGAAACATATCAAAGTAACCTTCTCAAAAGTTTCCTTCAAACGACATATGAGAACAAAGGCCGGTTGATACCTAAGCCGATCCTTTGCCGAGAAAAATAGTAAGAAAACCATTAATATCTGTCGCCGCGGCTCCTTGTTAAATGCATACAATACTTGAAGCTTTTTAAAAGTCTTACAATAGCGACTTGGCTAAATTAAAAGTTTTTCGATACAGCGAGAACGCGACATTGCACGGAACTAGAAGACGGGTAATTATTGTAAGCCGTAATACGGACAGAAAAAAAATACATAATCAAATCTTACTTAAAATAGCTTGAACATCGCACAATATAGTAGCGTGACGGAGTAAGGTCCTATCTTTTTCCAGTGGTGGCAAGGGACAATAACGTAACATCATGCCTGTAATCCGCAAAGAGGTATGCAGAGGAATGTAGTACACTCCCATGTATCACCGGTTGCGTTGACGTGCCACCATGGAATAGGCGGTAAGCCTATTGTCATACCTCGGGCACGAATCAAGACTCCAAGCAACTATTGGAAATTTTAACTAGATGGGGAAGGGAAGAGAGAAGAAAAAAAGATTCATAACACATATTAGATATCTATTACAATTTGATCTGTATAAATAATAACACTTTAGCTGTTTCTAGTATAATTTAGTACCTATTTATCTATTTGAAAAATCAATCAATCATATAATCATTTGAAGTCAGAACAATTACAGTAAACCTACACTAGATATTGAATCATTATTATTATTTTAGGTCTCATATCGAATACACTGTGAAGTAAGTCCTTAGTATGAACTCATGGTTCATAGTAATTCTAAACAAAGTTATAATTGAGATTGATAAATTGATCGTAGATTTTATGGATGAAGTCAAACCATTACAAATAATACCATACATGTATTCGTTTAAAGGCAGGTAGACCGTAAGATCATCGTCAATTCCATTTTAGAATAGGGCTCCTTCAAAATTGAAAAAATACCGAAATAAAAAAAAACGCGGTTGTATACTTAAGAAAGTATATTTAAGAAAGTATTTGTTTAATAAACCTTGTCGAAAAGATAACCTGAAGATATTTCAGATGTTATTTTCCACATCTTAAATGCTATCAACGCATCGGCAAGTCCTCAGATGTAGCACAGGTTTGTAGGCGAAGTTGACGACTTACAGTCAAGTAGCCCAACTATATTTTTGGCAGGTTTAATTGATAAAAAATATATATTTAAAATAAATATTCTTTATACATTTTCATGTAAACAACGTCTTTTGCGAACGGTACTAAATGTGTCAACTGCTCAGGTTTGTAAAGACACGTTTAAAGTGGAAAAAAATCAAAATTAATGACATCGGTGGCAGCCAGTAGGGCACATGGCTGAATACCCTCTTTCATACTCGTCCTGTGACGTTCTATTCTATGGTTTTCCTTATATCAACTAAGTATGTTTCCGGTATGCGTTTCACGAACATATCGGTAGACATAAGTAGGTAGGTAGGTACATATAAATAAAGAGCATATTTTAAATATTTGTTACTTATTAAACGGTTGCAGGACACACGAACGTACGTTACAATGATTCGAGATTCTATAAATCAATACGAGCAGCATTTGCTTTCTACCCCAAACTATATATTTCCACATCCCTTTAACCTCATATAAAATGCTGTAGTATTTTAAAAAATTCAGTAGCATCCACATCAACTTAATGCTTTGTCAAACATAATGTTTTCGCAAGCGCCCAAAAATTATTTGTGATATGTTCACACCTCCCCTATAGATACCACCCAGCCCGACCGCTTTGTTAAAATAGACGATTACGTTAAAAATATTGCAACAACTCAACTTCATATCATATGGGGTAGTCTTGATTAATTTCTCACTGAAAACCATTCGCGAGCACTTCACATAATACCTCATTTTATAGTCGCCAAAAAATTATTACCTTTAATTGCACTGACGTCACGCTAGGTTCCTTACTGGGCAAACAGAGAGAACCAAGTGCCAGATATCTCTAATAATTAATCTAGAAGAGGCATGCCTGTAAGGCTGTCACTCCCTTAATACTTTTAAGAGTATCTTTTATATTATCATAGGCTTAATACATTTTACGGAATTCAAGTAATTTGGCAGGGACTAAAATTTTGTTGAAACGTTTTTTATTAACTTTAATTACGTCAAATTTACAAACTTTCTAATAGTATTACTATATCAAGTGGTAGTTCGTGGAATTCCATTGTTATTCAATTAAGCTAATGTCCTTTCAGAGAGGAGTGATAGCCTAGTGGTTTGAAATTCAGCCTCTCACTCCGGCAGGCCGGGTTCAAATCCTGGCGCGGACCACTTTACAAAAATGTGCATTTTAAGTTTTTATATCACTTGCTATAACGGCGAAGGAAAACATCGTGAGGAAATCTGCACACCTTAGAGTTCGCGAGTCAAAAATGTTCTCTAAGGCGTGTGAAGTTTGCCAAACCGCACTTGGCTAACGTGGCAGACAGCGTTAACCCTCTCATTATGAGTGGAGACCCGTGTCCACCAGTGAAACGATAAATAAACGTAATATCACGCCTGTAATCTCCGTAGAGGTAGGCAGAGGAGTGTAGATCATTTCCATGTTTCAGCAGTTACGGTTACATCTCACCATGGAGTAGGGGGTGAGCCTATCACCATATACTGGGCACAAATTCAGACTCCTAGCCACTACTAAAAAGTTTAATCCTAAATTCTAAGTTAGAAAAATTCATTACTACCCGACTCGGGATTTGAACCCAGGACCTCTCTCAATGTACTTGCCTACCCCGTGATGGACCTGGGGTGACGATATAATAACAATATGTTCTCTTCGCATGTATACACTGTTATATCTGTACTACCATCACATCTTGTCATAACACGCACACAATGGACGACAGTTACATATCAAGGTATCGTAGTAATGTAGCAGTTATTACAAGTCCCACGATCGCAGCAGTGTCTTGATTGACTTATCGCTGTGATCAGTTCAGCGAGTTTACGCGGGGGCGCTGCCTTCCAATCATCGACGATAACATCTTGGAGCGGAGCTGACGCACTGACGTGATCGCTGGCTGTTTTGACGAGGGCACGCGCAACAGATACCTATTTGTCAGTTTCTTATTGCATTTCAATATCCATATGACCAGGTATGTATGTACTTTTACATAACAACGAAATCGTGCGAAGTCTGAGTTTATAAAGCTTTAATTGATTCTGTAGCCTGTGTGGCTTAGGATGCTGATCTACTATAATTTTTACTTTTCTATTTTAAAATCGATACATTTTTATGTGAAAGAGCGAAAATTAATTATCGCCTTGGAATATTTAATGTCTTCAAAACATTTCTCCACAACATCTGATTTTCATTGGTATCGATCTACAAATTTTAATTACTCAAACATTCAAGGCGAAGTAATCAAGAAGAAACCTTGTGACCCATTTTAAAAGTTTTATACGAGAGGCTATCGGCGCAAACGAGGGGCGTGATAAATGAACAACATCAATCAGACGAATTTAAGTGTTGCAAATTTTCACCCGCATCCCCAACTTATCGTTATTAAGAAATTCGAATGCTTTGAACGATAAAACAATTTGGATTGGAATCAAAACGTTGAAAATTCATTTTGTTTGTTCGTAGACTAATCGATTGTAGCTATTGTTTCAATAATAGATGCTATATGAAGTTTGTTGATTGTCAATAAATATACATTTTTGGGTTATTGGCAGAGAAAAAGCAATCAAGATGAAAATTCAGACAGGATTAATAACTTGGAGTCTGCAATGCGCTTTAAATTTATATTTGGACTCGCTCTTAATGACCTGTCCTAGTTAAATTCATCCACAACTACGACTGATTCGCCTTCAAGAACGGACACTACGTCATCAACCCGTTAAAGGTGTGACACAAGATGATCTTTATCATGACGTACTTGTGCTCTCTTTTCGGTTGATATTCGGTTCATTCGGACTTATTTTTTCTATTAACTAAAATACTTTTTCTAACGCAACGGTGAACAGTAAATAGAAAATGACTGAATTCATTTTGCAAATTGGCTGAACTCATTTTGCAATTGGATGAACTGTGTCAAAGGCTTTATAAAGGTATGAAGGTTATGAGAATGTCCGCAGCTCGGTTCAATATTATTATAATATCCCGAAGATTCTGGATAATGATTTTTTAAGAATCGAATTTGTTTGGAACACAAAATTTTGTTAATCCCCTGTACAGGAGGCTTTGTGATGAGCCATAAAAATAGCATCTAGAAATAGATCAGATGCTCAGTGTGTTTGTAATTCCTCAGTAGCGTTTTATCGCACTTTTAAAAGATTAGCACAAATGCACTATGTTAAGGGCGGATGCTAAATTGAAGTCGGATACGAACAGTTCTTGACACGCCACAAAAACAGGTTTTCAGATAGACAATGGCAACACAATTGTCATTTGTTAATTATCCTATGCTTTGTTGTTTTTTACTGTTCGTTCCCAATAAACCCTGCCAAAATAATATAGGGCCTTTCAGAGTCCATCATAATTTGCCACTGACTTTCTGAACAATCTTCAGTATTAGACTTTCTGAACAGTGTGTGCTTATGTAAAAAAAAATACTTTGGCCATTCGTTACTACAGACATGTTATTAAACTAGCAAACAGACAACAGCTTAGCTCACTGCACCCCAAGAACACAATGCCCATTGTCAAATAGAAATAAAGTTTACCCAAGATGGAAAACGATCACATGTATTGGATCATAAGGTATACGTTAAACACTTTTGGTCTCAGTTCATCTGCATATCGTAACTTTTAAAACGAAGTACCACGATACAAATATTATAGCGAAGCAATAAAATTGTATTTTATCACTTACTTTGCTCTAGAAATTTTCTTGGCAGTTTAATGGAAATGTACATTAGTTGTTAACATAGTGTAGGACGCCTTCCGGCCAGGTAGGATGACGATCTGCGAAAGGCAGAAGCTTGATGCGGCAAGCAGAGGACAGGACGCGATGGCGCTCTTTGGGGGAGGCCTATATCCAGCAGTGGACTGA
>DWEH01000431.1:0-11843 GCA_018245815.1 Apyrrothrix aesculapus | reverse complement strand
TTATTCTGGGTGGGAATCGAACCCACGACCCCCTGCGCAGCAGTCAGGTTCGCTAACCACTGCGCCAACGGGCCAGTCAAAGATAAAGATATTAGCGTTGCAAAATACATTTCTAGTTTAATTATTGTTTTTAACTGATTGTTTACAAAGGAGGCGTACAAGTGTCGGGCCCAATGGCGCAGTGTGGTCCACGTACAGCTCGTCATAGTGTTGACAGAGACGCGGGGGCATGTTTACATTGAGAACGAATGGAGTATTCCCGGTGCAGTGCGATAGGTGACGCAGCGCGCGCGCGGCGGAACGTTCTCGACGCGGCGTGCGGCTTGGAGCGACGCCCCGCGTGTACAGTTTACGACCAGGGTCAATAAGGAAGCGGCTTGCGCTCGGACTGTTTCATTCCCGTTGGGTGTCATTGAACACCGTCTGTTCTCTTGTTACCGAATCTTATTCGTTCGTATTGTTTTCAGAAATCAGGATGTGTATGCAAAATGGTCTACGAGTTTACGACCTAGAGAAGATATTCATTGTATACAAAAATGTAGTTAGGGCGAGCGACGTGGTCAATGCGTGTTCGTGAATGAACGTCCGACGGCTGTTGAGACGTGTGGCCAGTGTGCATACGGCAAGCGGCGGAGTACTAGTACCGGACGCGGCGTCTCCGAGAAATACTCTCCCCTCAACATATTTAAACTTATCATTAAGTTTCGTTTCACAATTTTTGCAACACGCTAGTGCTGCATTAAACTAAAACTTAACAAAAACATTATTCATCATCATCTCCATCAACCCTTTTATTGTTCCACCGTTGGACATGGATCTCCTAGCACAAAGAGAAGGATAAGTCCAGAGTTTAAGAAAAACATTAGTGGCAACATATGAAACCGTGTAATAAATGTAAAGAAAGTATTTAGTACACGATTTTAATTTGTCTATTTACTAGGTACATCTTGAACGTTGTTCGCTAAAGTACTCTCGGAATAAATTAGCTATTTTTACCTCTTTTCAGGCTCTGGATTTTTTTTACAATATGTGCATGTACGCATTTAGTGGCCGAGTTGCTTTGGCTCGTGTGCTAATAAACAAATTATGCGATAATACCTCCTCAATCAACACCGTGTTCATCATTTGTGAGTGTTTCTGTTTATATATTAACGCGACCTCTAGAAAAAGTTATCTGTAATGAGTCGGTAGATATGTTATTATCGTACCGCTGTGAATAGTCGGCGCGGCTCGGAATGCGAAGCGTGGAGTACTAGGCGCGCGTTCTATTCGGGGCGGCTCGCGAGCGCCGTGATGGATGCACGCCGCGGCCTCGCGCCGCCGCGCTGCAGCGGCCGCCTGGCGCGGTCACGAGCTCGCTATAACCGTACACACGGGCTATATTTAACCCCACTCCGCTATTATGCTGCATACCGAACCTAACTACCTCACGAGATGACGCGGACATGATGTAATTTTATGTTTATCGCCCGATACTCAATGAACTTAATTTTATATTACACACTCCATCTCATTAAGAGTACGAATATTCTGGTTATATTGATTTTTATATGAGAATACCATAGCGGTAGAGGATAAAATTAAAGGAAAACCAGTACACGTTGTTCGAGCAGTAGACGGGAATAGCGAACATCCTTGTGACTGCCATTCCGAGTGGGGTTACGTCATCAGCGGACGGCTCAACCGATTACGGCATGTGGCCCACGTAAACATCAGCCATGTATCATAATTCGGAGCTTTTTTTACGATGGCCGCTTGACGTCAGATTCATTTGTGTGATTGAATTTCGAGGAGATGGAGTTAAATCGGGAGCACATCAATGGGCACATCGGGACAGAGGCGGCCGCTCCCACGCGCCCCGTGACTCCGCGCGGTGGCGGCGCGGCGGTAAACATTACCCTAATTCCACCGCTGGCCGGGCGCCCCCAGCTCCAATGTTAACCTGTTAGGATAATATCTTCTTCATATCATTGCTGAGCGAACGCTCAGTTAGTCTATTTAGACAATTTTATTTATTTGCAATGTATGTAATAAAAGTTCTTCGAGGCAGGCAACACATTGGTAACTCCTCTGATGTTGCAAATTTCCATAGACAACGGTAACCACTTACCATCAGGTGGCCCGTCTGCCTGTTTGCCATATTTTTTAATATAATAAACATTGTTAAAAGTGTGGATGCTAACTGAATATGTATATGCACATGAAGGATCATTATCTATGTATATCATGGAAACGTTATGCAATTGTTTATTATTGTCATGATTGCATAGGTCACAAACAGGCGAGCGGGCCACCAGGCCGCATACTGCCAGTTTTAAATTCTTGAACGCCTTTTTCTAGCGCACTGAATTTGTCTTATTCATAACTACAATTAAACTTTTTCATTCACAGGTTGTGACTAAATGTTTAATACTGTATAGTGCACGATATCGGGTGAAATCCATTGCAATAACTGACGCACCGAAATAACTGCGGCCAGGGCGCGTCCTGTCCCGCGCCAGCGTTCGTTCTCACCGGAGACGACGTCATCAGAACCTCACCAACTCGCCTGCCAGGACTGCCGTCACCACATTGGTGTATGTCTCTCGAACCGCTGCGACAGAAAATAAATAGGAAATAAAAAGAGTGATGCTTTCAGTTTTACGCCTGATTGTTAAGGCGATAATTGTTTGTATATGTATATTTCTTAACTGCTGTCTTGCAGTTGGCCAGTGTGGTCGACTTTGGGTTTAACTGACTCGTAATGCGAAGAGACCTATGGCCAATAGTGGAACGATAACAGAGTTGGTGATAATGATGATGACTTCATCTTCACTGGTTATAACCGTAACTCTTGATAATACTCCTTAAAAATTGTATATCATGATTGAACTTTGATACGTCTATCTTCAATAGGTCCTGTTCAATGGTTCCTGTCCTCTGATGTGAGTCAGTTTATGGACATTCATTATTATACTTTACGCCAGTTCGCTTATTGTGTAGGCAGAGGGAATCGAGTACCAAATATCTCTATCCTAACATACTTAAGGTGCTTTTTTACATTCATCACTCGTCTTAAATGCACGCCGGTTTCGGAGACCTCTGACTCTGACTCTGACTCTGACTCTGACTCGTCAGTCAGAATCTGTCCTACTCGGTCACGATAGGCGAGTCTTGGCCTCTCTCGGCACCTGCATCCATTAACATTGGGATTGTATAATTGCTTTGTCATAAATACATTATACTGGGGAAAAAAACACAATTGTGTAGTTCGCGTCGAACAGTGTTCGCGCAGTGCGGAGTGTGTCGGCGCCGGCCGTGCGCCGCAGTGAGGTGAGCACAACAACACGCGCTCGCCGCCCGCTCGCCGCCCGCTCGCCGCCCGCTCGCCGCCCGCTCGCCGCCCGCTCGCCGCCCGCTGGCGCTGCTACGACGCTTATCGAAGTGTGAACCCGGCCGATGTTATGTTTACTAACTCAATAATATTATCTCGTGAGAATCATGTTTACTTGGTCGCTTTTCGTAACCATCTTTTTTTCATAGTTTCGTTTTGTGTATGACCACATTATAAATATGAATTAACCAACACGGTTACGATTTCCTTGCGTCATTTCTACATACATTTACAGTTTTTAACTAATTTTTGTAGGTAGACTACCTGTGCTCACATCAAGAAACTTAACTACCACCATACTTCGTAAAAAAACGTTGTGTCTCAACCGTGACCTACTAAATTCCTCAATCTTCACAATATTGGCGTTGTAATTTCATACAAATACAATTATAAATGTCATGAAGGACATAGATGATGCTAATGAGCGTTAAATGTGATTATGAAGTGGCTGCTATGCAACTCCTGAGCTAACGACACTTGTCGCCTTGAACATTGACACCTTGTATCTACAATCATTATTATTCTGTCATTTACTTTTGCAAAATGTTCTATCTTGCATGACAATATAATCAGACGAGTAACGACCAGCATGGCGTGCCACTCTACAACAACACATGAAACTATAGCGCGCCCAATGGGTGACGTGCAGATATAATTAGTTGAGGTAAAGAATGCAAGCAGGTGGGCATTAAGGCGAATAAGTAACGCGTAAGCGCAGAAATGGCCGCCGGCGTCGTTCGTTTACTACATTTATATTTGCGTGTGTTTTGTTTGTTTGTGTTTATTTGAGCGAGCGGCGCGCCGCGTCCAGGCCGCTTTTAGCCGCAACATGATCCGCCCCCGTGCATCCCGTGCACCTCGTGCACCGCCGACGCACCGCCACGTAGGTGCATCGCGCTAACAATAGGCCCGACGGCACGGCGTGGCGACAAACTTCATTTTCTTGTTTTACACCAAGGCTGCCAACTGTGCCGCTCGATGCTGGATTGTTCTGTAAACACTTAAGAAATAATGCATAGCAGTCATCCTCTTACCAAAGACAGCTGAAGTATCTACCGAAAAGAAATTAAAACTCTTCGTGTATATATGTATCTCTTATATACTAGCATACACTTTCAACACTGCAGCCAAACGACTGCAGCGCTGTATTCTATTGAAATAAATTAACCTTATGAACCTGCAGTTCAATCCGAGACGGATGCCGGTTAGGAATCGCAAGACGCAAGCGGCCGCCGCTACGGTCACCTCACCACTAAGTACGTTATAACCACTTCGTCTAAATATGTTAACCGAGGTATCATCTGAAAATACCAAAGAAAGCTTAGTTATTTATCTCGTTACTAGAAAAGATGTGCAATCCTGTAGACGAACGCCCCAGGTAGATGAAATGTTCATTGAAGGTTTGGACATTGTAGATAGCCCACTATTTACGTGATACTAGTAGTGAACAGCAACGGGACGTTACGTCCTTGGCCGCGCAGCCCGTGTGCCCCGCAGTACAGCGTGCTGCGCGCCGCGCCCCGCGTGCCCCGCAGTACAACGTGCTGCGCGCCGCGCCCCGCGTGCAACAGAGTGCCGCTGCACGTGCCGGGCCGCTGTTCGTTTACCTCTGCACACGTACACACTCGACCAACTCGTGCAACTGCCTTTTATTGCTTTCTTAGCAACACTAAACATTTGTTTATTATAAACGTCCTACTATTATTTATTGCCTAGTACATAGTTGCAATATTAAAACTGACTTTTCTCTCTAGGAGACGGACACAAAAAGACTTCTACTTCAAATTCGGCAATGCATTGGCCTTCTTACCATCAGAACTTACGCACTTACTAAGTATCAGAGAGTTTGCCGCTGTACGACATGTTTATTACTAAAGTTGCACACTAGTTTCATTAATAAAATCCCATTCGTTCAAGGAAGGACGAAATCAAGTTTAATGTCAACATCTTTGCTGTACACATCACGTTTTTGTTTACTATTTATATTGCCTGCTCATTACGTGTGGTGCTTTCAAGGACCAAGAAGTCTAAACCAAAATATGATGCTGAATGTTGTATATCCAAGGCGTGCACAATGTAACACTAATTATGCGAACGGTGTCTTTAGTCGATTCGATAAATAGTAAATGAATAGGTGGCAGAAGGCACGCCACAATGTACTATCCAGATATCCCTCGTACACAGCGTTAGTCTGTGGTAATTCGCCTCGGCACACCGCCTATAATATCTTCGGGCAACTTGAAGAATACCATATTGAGGGTTGTCGCGACACTCGACACGGGACATTAGCCAGCCGCGCGGGGCGGTGCAAGGGAGGGCAGGGGGCGACTTAATGAAAATATAAATAAAGCCAGCAGACGCCGCGCCCTGCTGATCCGTTTTCCTTTCCGCGAAGCTCGTCTAACGCTGCCTATATTGTCTACAACTTTCAGTAGCAATACAAGGGAAATTCTCATGATAATGTATTTCTCTTTATCAATGGAAAATTGTCAGGAAAATTGTATTACTTATTCCTCCGACGCGAAAACAGCACAAATCGGATTATTTGATATATGATATATTAATTATTTCGGTAAATGTCTTTTAAATGACATATGTATATTACTATGTATATAAACCTGTAGGCTCTGTACATTTAATTTTTCTGTTAAATTTGGTAATGAACTTTTATTTTATGGCCCGACTGGCCCGTTGGTGCAGTGGTTAGTGAATCTGACTTGCGCCGGGGGTCGTGAATTCGATACCCATCCGGAATAAATACTTGTGTGATGATCACAAGTATTTGTTCTGTGTCTGGGTGTAAAAAATATCTATATAAGTATATATTAATATGTAGTTTATCAGTCGTCTGGTTACTACAACACAAGCTGTCTTCATTCTTAATATACTTTGGGATCAGATGGCCGTGTGTAGAGATGTCCTAAGATATTATTATTGTTATTTTATAACTCACTGAATCAAATTCTATCGTTTTTAACATTTTTATTTGTATGTATGTCTTTCAAGAAAATTGGTATTTAGAATGAACACGTGAGCGTGCCGAGGATGGGCTATACGTATAGGATATCTATAAACCATCTGTCGGGTTTTGTTTTCATTATTATAAGTTTCAGTTTAACATGCCTAGGAAAAAGAAAAATAATCTTAATTCGTTTAGCCACTAAATAGAACCGTTAAATTACGTTGAATTCAACGTCAGAAAATTCAATTTATGACGAGAAGAGATAAGAAAATAATAAAATGCTGCGGAAAAATACAAACAGGCGCAATCCCTGCTCCACGGTGGGATGTACCTATAACATAACAGGTGAATCGTGCGCGTGTACTTCACTTCTCTGCCTATCCCTTTGGGGAAACAAGCGTGATGTTACGTTATTATTATTGAATTTAAAAATGCTATTTGTTGATATTGTTTCTGACAATTCAAAAGTTGTGCAACTAAAACTTCGGGTTAGTTCTTGTCGAAATATGGAGCGAAAACCACAGATTAATACTGTCGCTTAAAATTCAGAGTGAATTAAATGCGCCTGATGGTATCAAAATGAAATTTCATAATTTCCAATCAATCCAACCATTAGTGCAGAAGGCAAATATGTAACTTGTCTAAGCACCAAAAAATAATAAATGAAATGATAGCTTCTGTTTAGACTGATGCCAACACTAGCGGCCTTATTGTAATTAAACTTCCATTCACTGAAATGAATGAGTATTAACGAATTTCATCATTATTGTTCTCAGCATTTCTTAATAGAGAATAACTATTGTTAAACGATGTACTGCCAAAAAATCCATTAAGCAGCAACGTTCTATTATGTGTAATGTTTATTGACTTGGATCCTTTTCCTAGTAAATGTACGCGTAATTGTTTTGATGATTATACGTTTTCAATCTCAGTGCGTTCATCGGTACTGCATGGGTAGTCGATTCGAGTCTTAGTGGAGGGGTTCAAGTGCGACTGCCTTTGGCTATAAGGAAGTGTGTCACCGAAAGGTGGATTACATTGCCTCATACAAATCGGCCTCTCATTCAGCCTGGAGCAGTTCAGGTACTGGATACGGGAGAGTCCCACTTTCACCAGGGGGAATCTAAAAGGAGTTGTCAAATAAACAATTACAACAATAATAAAAACATCTAAATTGTCAAAAGTATATTTACCTACCTGTCATTAGTTATCTGCTCCCTGTCATTAACTGTACATCACCCACTGTATATCCTTCTCGCACGGACACATGTTACAGTTGTATATTATTATTATCTTATATATATTCTGTTATTGTTCACGTACACACTGGACATGTGCATTGTGTACAGTCGAGTGCAATCGGTTGCTTACCCTTTAATTAAATCTGTTTATTTACAACTTCCAATTAATTAATGTATTATTGTAACTATTATCTCTGTTATATTCCATTAACAGTTGTGTTGGTGTGCGGTGTGATTTTGCAACGCATGTTCTGTGTGCTCTCGATCGCACATAAGGTTGATACTAATTACTGCGACGTTAACCAAACTTCTCTAAATGTCCCGCGACCCACGAACTATGTTCCTAGAAGGTGCTACGCTTCAAGTCAGCTCGTCGTCGCCTGGGCTCAGGGCCATTATTGCATTTCGTTGATGCTTCGGCTGGGAAACGCTAACGTTGTATCTTGCCATAAATGTTTACACCCGGTGCAGCCTAGCATGGACTGTGCCACGAGTGACGCGTGCCGCACGAGCTAGTTTCAATGGCAGCATACACGTAGCCATGTATGCACGAGAGTACATGTCATAGCGACAAAGCGAGGCTTTCACAGTCATCCGACCGTTATGTAAGTATTGGCGGCTAGAATCAGCGTACGTACCGGCGGTAACTAATCGCTGCGTACCGCTCGTACCGCTCGTACCTATTCTTGTGTTTTATTGCTATCGCCGTTATCGCAATACACGTGCACGTAGTTCACCACGCTCCGGTAGTGCACGCGCGTACTACAATGACGACGTCGAGAGAACCTACTCGATTATTTTCCACCGCACGACAATGATCACGATGGAATTAAAGTAGATCGGACCCGTCGAACTGGATGTGGCGACTTTACAGGTGTTATAAATGTTGAAATTCGTTAAATGGCACGCCTGCGGGCTCCCCGTAACGAACAGCGATTTATTGTTTCGTAACTGTGTGCAATTCAAGCGACCCACATATTCCGGCATGGGAGAGGTTATGGTCAAAGAAAAGAATAATCTGTTACGCTCAAAGGCGGATAGATAAACAAACCATAAATTTGTACACGGAGCCCGCTCCAAACTCGTTTTTAAATTGTGTTGATGTAAATGCCGAGTGAAAGTAATGAAATGCGTCTGCGCACATTGGGCGTGCGTGAACAGCCGAGTGCATAATAGGTATTGAAGTGAGCGGAGAGCTGCCGGATGTGGCGGAGCTGATCTGACCCGAGGCGAGCAGACAGCGCGGCGGCCACGCACACGCGAACGACCTTTATGGACGACTCGTTTTTTCTCCAAATAAATCACCGTTTATAGTAGCCATAGAAACTCGATACCGTCTGGAAAATATAATAGCCCTCCTTACAAAACCTTTTGAGGAATTGTCGAATATAAATATGTACACTTGTATAGTAAAGTTTGTTGTGGTTAAACAAGATAAACGCGCCGGTCTGTTTAATACATTTTTTTGGTTTAGTCATTGATTTAATAAACATTAAATTAAGTAACCATAAAAAGAGTATTTTATTCTGGATCTCATCATCATCAGGATGATGAGATCCAGAATAATATATTCTTTTTGACAACAAGATTTAAATGAAGAAGTGACTGATGTAATGTTCTAAAATACATACCTACAATTTGTTTCCATTAGCTACATATGTATATACTTTTATTATCTTTTAATAACTGAATGTGGTAAAACCAATGGGAAATGAAATACGAAAATATAACGTGATTAATTTAGCTGGCAGATCGCGGTACGGTGCGGCTTGCTTAGCACGGCTACATGCCCTGCCCGCCGCCGGGCAGCAGCGTGGGCGGTGCGAGGAGCTGTGCTCTGCCATCCTCAGCCCTCATGCCCAGCGTGGGGATTATGAGCATCACCCCTCAGGGGACGCCTATGTCCAGCAGTGGACTGCAATAGGCTGATGATGATGATGAATTTAGTTAAATAGAACAGGAAATCGAACATCAGTGTTACATAAATAATATTGACGGGTTAATACTAACAAATATAAATGACATGTAAGTTTTGGGAGCGGGCAGGTGATGAGGTGAGTGGTCTGTGGCGCCCTCCGGAGCCGAGAGGCGCTATGTGTGGCGAACGCAGACAAGGGCACATTTAAATATGAGCCCCGCGCCGCCGCCGGGCCACCGTCCGACCTCGAACTCCGGAATCGTACACTTAATCGACTTATGTTTATTTTCGTCTAACGCTCATGAATTTTGCTCTTAAATATTCAGGCTTAAGATAACGTTTCGTTTGTCGCAATCATGTTGATACAAATTTTTACGAACATGTGACGAAGCTATTAAATATTTCGTAACAACTTTGTCGAAAACAAAGGAGAACTCGACAATTTAGTGTTCCAATACCTCAAACCAATAATGCAGATGTTTATTATTTTTTTATCTATTAACGCAACGTTTCATAAATTCCAAAAAGGGTTAAGATAATAGGATAATTCAGGATATGTTCTTGGCCAATATTATCGTCCAAGCTTTTGTGGTCACTAAAAAAGCAGCATGAAATGCTAGGTTTTTTATATTTGAACTATTATCGTTTTCAGAATGGATTTAGATGCTTTAGAAGTTCAAATAATAATTATTTTGTGTTTACATCATCTGCCAATCTGTCTACCGCATTAGTCCGGCACGGCAGCCTTAACCTTCCTCATTCTGGAAGGATGATGGTCTTTACTTCATTCCTGTCACCCTAAAGTATCAAGATTAGTATCAATCGAATATATATTACGTGTTGATCGTGCCCGTTCCCTAGGAACCCTAGCCCTGTGCCCTAGGAAAAAGAAGTTAATTTTAGAATCACTGGAAAAACTGACTGCATAAGCGTACTGGAGCTGGCGGCGCTGAAGCGGGTCGGTGTTCAAACATGAGTCGCGCAAACCCAGAGCGAGGGCTCGTTTATTAATTGAAATTAGTTTCTACTTCACTTCAGCATCTTCTAATAACAAAACGGTCGTAATGAATGTATTGTAAAAATCGTAAGGTACTTAGGTAAATTCAAGACATATATAACGGAACAACATATCTTTGTTTGATGAAATTAGCACGATCATTGTTATTGACGGTGAGTCAGGTGCGTTCGTAACGAGCGACACAGTTGTGGCGGTGTGTCGTCCTGTGCTGCCGAACTGTCCCACGCGCGCGTGACTTTGACGGTGTCAGCCACAGTACACATTATATCCCCCACATCACGGACATGCAAACATGAAAAATGGCGTCTTAAATCGATATCTTGTATAGTACCCATGTAGCTTACGCGTCTGTTATGATAAACTAAATTATGCCTTGTGCGCTAATGAAACTAGTGGAAATATATACCATTTATCGTCTGAGTGCTTTGAAACAGTGCGTTTCAAACATGTTTGAGTTACTGCTTTCGCTAAACTGTGGCAGCTGAGCTGTTACGTGAGTCACGGGACCACCCACGCCTCTCGTAGCCGCTTATGGTTTCCGGTATTGAGATTTACAGGCCGCAATTACTTTGCACGTACACCGAAACAAAGCTTCAGTTTACAACTGCTCTTCCATATATTATACAATAATTTAATCTGATCACTCTGATGTGAACTGATCCTAATGAAACTAAAGCTTGGAGTTGTGGAACGATCTATAGTTGAGTATGCAAGACGTAATCTACAGGTACTTATGCACGTAAACGCATCATGCGGCACTGTTCCTGGGTTACTCTATTCTTTAGAATAATAAAAAGCTAAGATGCGGTTTTAAATAAATTATAATAAAACAAATGACTGCCTCGTTGGTCGTGTTGGTTGCAAGCGCGACTGCCGATCGAGAGGTCCTGTGTTCAAATCCCGGGCGGGGTACTATTGGATTTTTCAAACTTAGATTTTCTAGTAGAAATATGTAGATTTATGCCCGGTGTATAGCAATAGACTCAGCACCTATTCCATAATGGGACGTAAACGTAACTGGTGAAGCGTGGGAGTGTACTACACTCCTCTGCCTACCTGTTCGGGGATTATAGGCGTGATTATACGTTTTTGCAATAAAACAATATTTACAATTACTAAAGGTAATTGAAACTTGTTCTATAATATATCGTAGATATTTCATGGCATGTACTATTGAAATAGTATCACGGGCAGCGTATGAAATGGTTACAATCGGTGCATGTACAAAATCGTGTTGTTGATTTAAAAGAATTGAGATAAATGTACGCAACGGTCGTTCGTGTTTATGACGGAGTGAGCCCCGCGCAGCGCCCCGGCGCGGCGGGTGAATG
>DWEH01000430.1:0-11843 GCA_018245815.1 Apyrrothrix aesculapus | reverse complement strand
CTCGACCCGGGATTTGAACCCAGGACCTCTCGATCGGCAGTCGCGCTTGCAACCAACACGACCAACGAAGCAGTCACACATGCACATAAATACAAACGTTTTATCTGAGACGTAATGTACCTTGCGGCTGCGTTGGATAGGGCAAGGTGGCGGGTGCAGACGGCCCGGCCGAAGGTGGCGGCGGGCGGGGAGGGGGCTCCTTCTTCACCACAGCCGGCGTCTGCGCATAAATAGGTAGCGATGAAACTAAGAATGTAAACAGAACATGACATATGATAGAATGGGTCGCACTCACCTCTTCGGCAGGTGCGGGAGTGGAAGTGGGCGCGGCGGGCGCGGGCCGGGTGGTGGCGCGCGACGCCTCTTGCGTCAAATCCTTCAACAGCTCGTCCTTCTCCGTCTTGCGCGCGAAACAGAAGTCTGACACCTTGTTCTGGAACGCCACCAACAGCTGCGCATTTGCAGAATTTCAAATTTAGTTTGTGTTTATTAATATTAAATTTATAGACCGTTCCATCGAAATTTTTACACTAGTGGCCTCCAAAACTTAGTCTGAAATCTGTAATTTAAAATAGTTAAAGATGCAGATTTTGTTTTGGGATAACATGAGCGCAATCGATCGCAAAGAAGACACCTCGGCAACTACATCAATCTATAATGTAGGTGTATTGTCGCGTGGGTTGTTATGCCATTGACGTGTTCCTAGAATAAGTTACCTATGTCACATGGGACAGATCAGGTTAAAGCCAACGTCATTCGATGTGTAACTGGTTGTCTAACAATCCCAGAAACAGCAAGTGACGTATGTTGAAATATTGATTTAAAAAAAGGGGTAGTTCACGCTATGAACAATGTAAACATAGGCATGGATTCTGGCTACCAAAAACGACGCGTTGATTTAAGATGAGTGCAAAGATTTCGGGGCCGTGCCTGCGTGAGGTCATTGTAGAACTTGACGCCCTCGCGCAGGTTGCCGGTGAGGTCCTGGAAGGCATCGTGCGCTGCGCACAGGCGACCCAGCGCCTCGTCGCGGCCGCCGTCGCCGCCGCGGGCGCTCCGCAAGCGCGCGTGCGCGGTGCGCAGGCGCTCGGCCAGCTCCGCGTCGGCCTGCCGCCTCAGCTGCTTCATGTCCAGCGACGGGTGGATGTCCTCGCACAGCCACTCGGCGTAGCGCTGGCAGCGCGCCCAGTTGATCTACGTTGTTAGTGGTCGCGGGTTAGCGGGTCACGGTTAGTTGGGGCCGACTGCTTCTAATTGCGCTACATTACATCACGGCGTAGGTGGAGAGCCGTCAGCCGTGTGGAGCTGTTCCGTTGGTGCCCAGTGTATAATCTCTTTTTGCGCGTAATTGTTTATTGTGGCACGTCTCAAAATATTTCTTGATAAAGGTGATTAAAGGCAGTCGACCCATGGGTCAGTCAAGCGAATCAATTATCATGATTAATATACGTTATCACGCCATCCGCATCTTTCCTCACACGTAAACCACAAGCACCTAAGTGCTTTAATATTGTAACATTATCATTATTTGTAACAGGTAACACTTTCAGCACATCACCATTCAAATTAGGTGTCATCATCATTCCGGTCACGCTCTCGGACTATAAAGAGAAACACAACGGCGAATTTGCTTTAATTAAAATACTAACTTATATGACATTGTTTGTCCAGCTATAGGCGACCCAGGGTGTAATAAAACAAGACATGCTGGAAAACCAATAAAGGTTGTAAGCGTGCAACACCCAAACGCTTCGTGCAGCCGTCTCTCGTGCGTTCTCCCGAAGCGGGGGTTCCATATTCGAATTTGTTACACATGAATGGCGGACAAAGAGGGGTGGGGGAGGGGGGCTTGTATCGCGGTCGCACGCCGACAACAATCGGATGGCAGACGTCGCATGCAAAGCTGATATTGTACGTACGATGAACTCGTTCACTCGTTCACTCGTTCCTCGGTGGCGGTTTATAAAAAAATATTACACCACAACAGTGACAGGTGGAGAGAACGATTGGAATTTTGAACGTCACAAATCTACCTGACTAATGTATCCGTCGTACTTTGATAGATTGTTGGGAGGCGTGGTAATGTTAAACCCTAATACGTTAGATTTTCCCGCCGTAACGTTGAAATTACTGCTGCTTACACATTAGCTGGTTCAAGTTAAATACGCCATTTGAGGTGGGCTAAATACAAAATGCTCGTTTTATTTTCTGTAACTATTAATTTTGGAACATTCTTCATTCGTAAATATTATCTATGAACATGCGTTTATTGTTAAATTTTTTCCTTGGTCTGTGGTATTAATATTGACCTACAGATAATAAATAATTCATAACTTTACGAGTAGCAACACCATTCAAATTGCATTAATGCGTACAAGTTGAGACTGACTTAGTGCACGTGCACTATCATTCTAGACTGTAACATTGAGATCACTATATATTGTGTAATAATACCGAATAGTGAGAGGTTTACGGCCCTGACGTAGTTGGAGATCAGGAATGAAGCGTGAAGTTAAGCAACGCCGGCCATGACTGACTAATTCGTGAAAATGGATAAGACACGATAATCTTATCAGAGTTGATAACGTTTGAAAACATGGCTAGTCGTGGCCACTGCACGATCCCCAACTCCCACAGAGACTATGAGCAAAAATCTATTATGGGAGGCCTATGTCCATCAGTGGATTAAGACAGGTTGATGATTATGGGGGTGGTAGATAAAAACATGGGGCGCCCGATATAGAGACGTTAAGGGTTGCAGCCGCATAATAAATGTTTAGTCACGATATGACGACAGCTATATATTGTCGGTTGTCGGCACAAACACAAATGACTCTTCCATCACGCACACGTCGCGCTTTCACAGAGGATTGGTTAGCGTTAGGTAGTTGCAAATTGATTTTAAGAACCAATATGTGAATGAAGCTGGAAATGTTATTTAAACGTTAGGGTTAAATGTGGCAAAACTTGATTTATATAAAAACACACATAATCGATTTTATCACACATAAAATCGATATTCGTAAAAGAGTTAAAAATCAAACTTTTGCATAGTATCGTTAAGGATGCGGTCAGTATAGACAAAAGCATGAGGCATTAATCCCAAAAGCGATTATACGCTTTGCGGTGCAAGCAAACAAACCAGTGCGCAAGAGATGGGTGTAAAAACCATGCTGTGCTCAAAACCAAAAGTGACAATACTTCTCCGCTATAAAAAGAGACCTCGGAAGCGACACAACAACGACAGGGAAAGAAAGAAAGGCGGAAACGCTGGACCCACCTAGTAGCCCTACCTTCACATAACCTTTCAAAAATCAAAACCTTTCAAATAGGAAACAAAAAATACAGCTGGCGTTTCATGGAACTGTTCTAAAAAAATCAATTTACTTCAAATAAATTAGTCAGAAACATAAAACTTAAGTCAACTTATAAAACTGGTTTAGATTAGGTCGGACTTATAAGTCAACTCAAGAACCATAAATAATGAAGATTAGGAAAAATCCATAAACGGACCGCAAAACATTAGCATAGATAGTAGACGCCTGCCATAAAACGCCACAGACAAACAACCCGGATCGGCTCCACGCAATAGTTACCTTCGCCTCACGTATGAAGCGGCCCCCGTCCACGTTAACTTTTTCGATCTTGGGCGTCCTCTCCACCACACTCGTCAGTAGGTTCTGCAAGTTGACCACAAGACACCCCGGAGATTAGTTTACATGTGCGAGGGATAATGGACTTTGTGCCATTACTTATAACGTACAAGTTATTATTTTCGATTTGTGTTAAATAATATTTTAGAAGTAATCAAAATAGGCTTATGGTTTGCGGTATGCAATATCCAAAGTATTGACTGATGATATATTGGTGAGATCATGAGCATTCAACATGAAACTGGTGATGTCACCAGCTACTGTTGACAAAGGGCTTGCGGTTGGATGAGGTAAGGTAAGGTAACTGAAAGTGACCTATTTTGATTACCATATAAAGGAAAATCAGGACGAGTTTTTTTTAACAAAAATGATATAAATGTTATCTGAACGAATGATTGAACTTTTAAATGAATGTAATGAATGAAATAGCGAGTAACTATCTCAGGTGGAATATTTAATAATATTTCGTATCAATTTTGCCCGTAACATTTTCAAATTGTTGTTGTTAATTCCGCTGTAAATCTATGTACATAACGTGCGATTGCTTAACATCGTTAAAATGAAGTGTGCAACCGGAGACATTGTTCTAAACAGTGCTCTATTAATGGCAGGCATTATGTGCAATATAATCGTTGTGCTGTTAAATTAAAAAGTAATGTACCTGCAAGCAATTGACTCGATAGACTCGTCACAAAAAGAAAAATGAGAATTTCAAAAGAATCGCAGCAACGAAAAGACGTGAGGTCAAAATTACAACGTTCCTAAAAAACGGCACGAGGAAACAAAGCACTGTACTATTGAGGTAATTAACTAAATAATTACCGAAAATAATAGTGAGATGAATAAAATATATAAAATATTGCGATTAAGAAAAACCAAAGCACGAAAAATCCTTCCTAGGGTGAAAGTTTACCGAAACTATTATCAATACATCTGACTAATAGAATAGTTTCAAAAAACTAACTCTCATCGGAAATAATGCTTTAGCAATAGTGTAAAATATGCCATCTATTGGCGTAAAGATGAAACTTATATATTAGTGTACAATTGAATTTTTATGAAATTGCTATTAAATTACTATATATGTATTAAATTGCAATTAAACTGCTATTTTATTGCAAATGAAAGTTGGCATTTGAGATGAGACAAATAATTGCATTTCAGTGGATTTATTTCAATACAACGATTTTCACTTAACACCTTTATGACACAGCACGCCAACGTGCGCGCAGGCGGGTGGGGAAGCTTACCCTGGTGGGCTCAAACTGCTCTTTCGGTCTGATTTCAATGGGTGGCTGCGCTTGCAACTTGTTGTACGTGTCCTCGATCCACTGCGTCTCCTTCTCCATGCCGGCGTTGTAGTTGCGGAGGAGCTGGTAGGCGGCTTCGCAGCTGCGTAGCCTGTTCACAAAATTAGCATTCTCGTAATTGTCTACTACGCGGTCGGACGACCGGAAGAAGACGGCTCCTTGCCGATTGCAATCATCAATCATTTTGGTCCGATTGTTAGAGTAATTTGTCGAACCTCTCGGCCAGCTGGGCGCACACGTTGTTCCAGCGGCTGTTGAGCTGCGTGACCTCCTTGTCCAGGCGCTCCAGGTCGGCGTGCTTGCCGGCGCGCGGCAGCGAGGCGTGCGGCAGCGCGGCGCGCGAGCCCTCCACCAGGCGGCGGCAGTTCTCCGCGTCGTCGTTCATCTGGTCGATCTGCATCTGCTGCTTGCTCACGGCCACTTGCATGCGCAGCAGGTCTTCGTGCATCTGTGCGGGACGAAAGTTGCGGTGGGGAAACAATAGTCGACCCTCAATCGAAATATTTGTAAATTATGTACGTAAACCCTTAGGACAAAGCTCCATCAATTGGTATATGTATACTCAATTTCTGCGAGTTTTCTGCTCACGTCCACCACTTCGCCTACTACCTTCAGTCGCCTTACCCTCTGAATCGTGCCTTATACGTTTCTCCCGTTGCTTTCACATCGAGGAATAATGGATCGAAGAAGAATGAATATGAAGAACAACGCACGTCTTTAAGCAGCTCCACGTCGTCGGGCAGCTCGCTGAACTGCGCCAGTTTGATCTCGAACTCGGACAGCGTCTGGTTGTTCTCCTCCATGCTGTTCACCACCGTCTCCACGTACTTCAGCCTGCCGCCGAGGGAATTTAACGATAAACTAAACAATCAACAATAAACGAAGAAAACAATAAACTAAGAAATCAATATCAAAATCCCTTTCATTCCACTAATGGATGCAGACCTTTTCTCACAATGAAATAGATAGCTCAAACTCATAGTTTCTAACGGTGGCTCAGTGCAAGTTGGTAAATTTTATAACAGTGCAATTGGTGAATGTTCTAAACTTGATACAGGATAGACATTTTTTTGCATGCATGCGTTTATTACTACGGGGAATAATTTAATCCTGACATGTACGTAAAGTTTAAGTGTTCGTACTAGAGTTCGAGTCACAGACGGTTAAAGTTAAAAACAGAATTCTAAGCATCACCCTAGAAGCTACAGTATACTCACTGCTATTGAATTATCACTGCTATAGCATGCTAGAAATAAATAAATAGGTTTATTATATGAATGATCACCTTTCAACAAACAGCTGGCTCTTGGACTGCATGTCGTTCCACTTGCCCATCACCTTGTCCAGGCTCTTCTTCATGACCGGTGTTTTGAGGGCGATACCTGTGAAAAATGGAACCGCCAAATTAGGCCGAGTACACACTATGTCCATGGACAAGGACAATAAATGTTTTATGGCGTAGAAAAGTTGAATAGAATATTCTTTAAGACAGACTCTGAAGAGAAAAACGTCGGCGACCATAGATAGCTTTAACAAGTCATTAAAGTCAACACGACTATAGTCAGTATAAGCTAGTATCCGCCCTTTAAGGAGCTGATCAAACTGGTTGCTACTCCCAACTGAAAGGCACATCAACATTCCGCAGAGTGCAACACTAGTTTTCACAACAATTGCTGCACGAGACCAATAGGTTTGTGGTGGTACTGCTCCGGGCGAATCCTACTCCACTCTCTAACACTAATAATTTCTAGGTGTGTAAAATTGCAAAATAGGTGACGTGTTACGTGATACAAAATGTGTGATATGGTGTTTATTTAAATTTCAATTCTGATAACAATGCGCTGTAGACGCGTGGACTGTATAACCTCCTGAATAATATTACTCTAAATGTACTCACCTCTGAAAGTAATTTGCACTTCTTCTACGTCAGTCGACAATGCATTGACACTGCTCTCCCAGTCCTTGTGTTGCAGCACCAGGTGCTCCAGCGTGTCCAGGTCCCTCGGTATGTGGCTGGCGATCCTCTCGTGCAGCTGCCTCTCGAGCACCTCCAGCCTCTCCAGCAGGTTGGAGGATTGCTCGGTGAATATTCGGGCTGCATTTTTAGATTCCTCTGTTGGAGAAACGGAGAGAGTATTTACTAAAAGCGACGTTTAGATTCGATTTCGTTTGAACAGTAAGAATAGTAATAAAAATAACATTAGCAATAACCACAATACAGTATAGAAAGGAAAATGTCGGATACACTTCTCTACAACTTATTCCTGCTAGTATTTTATGTACAATGTATAAAAAAGCATTCATAAATCCTTAAAAACTGGACTGCTCTCTGCCTACGCCGTAAGGAACTTTGCGTGACGATATAATAATAACATATAACTGGACACTCCTCTGGTGTAGCAAAGTAACAGCTCGACAGGGCCTCGTGCGGTTGGGTGCCTTGTCTTCAGTATACCGACCCTTAAAGAGGTATTTTAAAAAATAACAAAAATTAACACAAACTGAACCTGATATATGTTATCATTTTATATATAATCAGTGGTGTCGTCAGATTTAAGCTAAGACTGAAATAGAAATACATGAAAATCAGGAGTGGGTGCGGCAGGATGGTGGCTTTGGTGCAATTAATATCTAACTTCCACCGTCTCCTAGGGGAAATAGGCGTGTGATGATATCTGTATGTAACCACTACATATTGACTGCCTCATTGGTCAGACGGTTGCCAACCCGGCTGCCGATCATGATTTCAAATCCCCGCTGGAGTACTATTAAATTTTTCTTACAATAATTTCTAGTTACAATTTCTAGTAGTGGCTCGGAGTCTGGATTTGTGCTCGGTGTATAGCAATAGACTCACCACTTATTCCATGATAAGATGTAAACGTAACTGGTGAAACGCAGTAGTGTACTCACTACCACGTTTCAGAAGAGGTAGGCAGAGTGTAGTATACTACACTCTGCCTGCCTCTTCGGAGATCACAGGTGTGATGTTACTAATTTTATATTACTGTTCATCGACTATTGGATTCGAATCTGGACCGAAATATATATGGTATATTTTTAATTTTGTTTATATTCAGTAAATATACATTATCAATACTCATAAGTAATCATCATTATCAACCCTTGTATCGCTTCACTGCTGGACATGGGTCTCATATCACATTGAAAAGGGTTAAGGCCGTTGTCTCCTCACGCTGGCCAAATACGAGTTGGCAGACAGTACGCATAATAAAAAGGAAATTTAAATACGCGCATCAGCAGCTTCCACTAACAAATAACGTTTAATGTATTTTGTTAAAAGCCCAATAGAATTTAGCGATAAAACATTTGCAATACAGTTTTCAGATTAAAGTTTTCCATATCAAAGCTATTCGTGATCTGATTGGAACGATTACCATTAGACTCTCTCTCTCTCTTACACAAGTAAACAGAGCTCGTAACCCTGAAGCAGCTGCAGATGGCAAACCGTATGTAAAGTGGAGCGGCTCTCCAGGACAGCTAACTGGCAGTGTACGGTTTGTGGATGACATGTCAACTATTTGTTCCCGGTTTGCGTTGTTAAATAACACCCTTTAAAACTTCGGGCAAGGTAGAAGCCACCTAGAAAGGAAGACCGGGAAGTTTTTGAAAATCCACTTGGACTTCTGTCAAGCCACATCAGTCTCTCTTTCCTACAAAATCTTATCCATTTAAAATGTAGTAGTTATGTAAATCAAAATCACCTATAATTGACAATGGTCAACGCTGAATGAACAAAGTGAATACAAATATATACATATATACTAACATATATTTGTAAGTTATATACATGTATATTACATGTCCTAAGTCGAAAAAGTTTCTATTGCATTCGAGGGATACATAACACTATAAACAGATCGTTTAAGAATTTGCATACTGTATTGCGACGGAATAAACTCTACGTCCCTCCAGTTACGTAGCACTGCAGCTAAGCAATGTTAAGCTCGAACAAAAATCGATACTTTGTACCTTGCTCATATCTAAACATTTAACACCGATAACAATCTAACGATACGTCCTACCCCGGCGCAGTGCTAGTGACAGCGCGGTACCAAAATCTGTAAAGCATCGCATGCGTACTGGAACGCTAGCTCACAGAGCGTTCGGAACGACCGGCGAACTGGCAGCTACATTTTATATAACACACACAAGAAGTTAAGAAAAAAAAACACAAATCCACTGAGCACATTCACAAAAACTCGCGCTGAACGGAAGACGGTGTGCAAAAGACGTATACATATAATACATAAGCACCTGAAAGCCGACAGTCGTACCACGTTCTCTCGACGGTCCGCTCGAGGTACACGAGCGATAGGTTATGAAACATTGAAAAACTTGCAAAATTTTCAAGAAATCGTTGGTGTGGTGTTCGACGGCGGGACGGTGGCTGTGTGTGCGTTCGGACGGAGTGAGTGCAAATGTAGGATCCAGCCGCCAACTGGTCGGCCCGCACCTACTGAGTAGACACACAGCGTAAAAAAGCGCAACGCTGAGTAATATTGTTACAAGAGATGCCTGAATTCTAAATATACGTAGTCCTTTCTGACTCAACAATACACCGAACCGAAACGTAGACACGGTGCGACTGGACTACCGCTTTTATTTCTTAATATTTCCTTTACAAAAACGAATACTTAAATAAAGCTTATTAAAAAAATTACAATGAGCAAATTTATTCACAATTGAGTTATTTCAGCCGGCCTGGGAATTGACAACGGATAATATGAGTGTATAATCTGACTCATAATTCTCTTGAATATGACATGTATAATAATTATGAGTATGCCTATGAGTATTTAAGGTCATATTCGCAGTAATTCCGTTGCAATTTGGAAAACCATTTAAAATATATTTTATCTCTACACGTCGATATCAAAGTTATTGGGACAGCTTTTTCGGAGATAAAAGTTATAACTACATAATAATGGTGTAACAGTTTTCTAGCTGTCAAAAGAAAAAACAAACCATTACTGAGAAAACTGATCCCCAATCCAGCGTGGGGATTATAAGCAGACACCTTGCGGGAGGCCTAGGTCCAGCAGTGGACTTAGCTATGCTGATGATGACGATGATGACAAATAAAAGTAATAAAATAATGGTCTTTTTTCTAGACGTTTTAACCCACATATGTCCAGAAAGATTCTTCCCGAACAAATCAAATCATAATTAGATACCAAAATTATTTTACGAAAATGGTGCCAAATTAGTCAGATCTTGCTATAACCCATCTACAATGAATAACCATATCATTAAATATAATTCCTATTTTTATTTCAGGCATAGAAAACAGAAATAGTAAGATAAAAAATACAAAAAACTTGAATTATTAGGTTTTACGTTTGTTCTTTTATGCCATTTTAGAATTTACGTTTTTGCTTGCGATAGAGAGAGAGTAACAATGGAAGATGAAAATCGTAAAAAAAACCGTGAGAATGTAACTGGCTAAATTTTTTCATGATTATTATTAAGTGCAACATCCGCTATACTCTCAAATAAGTGAAGTTATTTTGTTTGAGAATAAATTCTTAAACCAAAATACAGAATTCTGTCGTACCTTATATTTTTATTATTATTAAATAATGATGATGTATATATATATTGCTATTATTCTTATTAAGAATGTCTAAGAAACAAGACAGGTATGTAAGGACCGTGATATTTGACACTCGGTGCTCTCCGCCTACCCCGTGAGCGACCTGGCGTGACGATATAATAATTACAAGATTACATTTAAATACAAGATTCTGTCGGACATTACATTAGGTACGCCTTCAATTAGTTACATAAATGTTCATATTATATAAGGCGTCGTTAACATTGACGGCGGTTTTGCTTCAACCACGATATCATGTTCAGACATGTTGGCGCAGCGTTCAACATTTGTAATAATTTATATGGAGAATGTTAGCTGTCAGTCGTCAGTCAGTCAGTGAATAGGCACTTTCTAGGCAGGCGTGCTACACCCTAGGATACATCCGCCTTGCCATCAGGTGAGATTGTAACGAAACGCGAGCCTATGGCGATTGAAAAAAAAAATTGGATTATTGGCATAGCATGGCAATAGGATCACCCGCTATTCCATAGTACGCATAACATAACTTACGAAACGTAAGAGCACTACACTCCTCTGCCGATCCTTTCGGGAAAATACAGGCGTGATGTTATGCTATGTTGTAATAAAAGTTAAGTAAAACAATCTCTCGAATAGCCAATCAGTTTTATAACAAAGCTTCAGTGAATCGAAAGCTTTGTTCTAAATATAAACGTCGATTGCTCATTGGCCTTCGCTGCGCGTCAGTGTGCACTGACCCTACGCACTGTATCTGATAACAGTGGCGTCGAAGGTTCAAGATCGTTGTAATAATATGATATTGTATGAAACCTTTTCTTACTTAATCGCTAGAGGCGAACGTTCGAATTTGAATATGTAGAGAAAATCTGTTTCGAAAATCATACATATTTTCTCCTATCTACGAACAATATTAGGAGGAAGATAAAAATACGAAGTACTTTAAACGATTTTGTAAAAAATATAATTTTTAAGTACCTAATGCTAAACTGGTAGTTGCAGTTTGTTTATGGTCTATTAAGTCACCAATATTAAGATTTTTGAGCTTGACGTCATACTAGCTACCTGTGATAAAACAATAAGGCAAGACATGACATTACAGGACATTAAGGGAAGAAATATACGATTGACGAGAAAAATATACTTATTCGTATATATCTGACAAGAGATTTCCAGGAACAATTTGATAACTAAAACTTTTACTATTCCAACTAAATCAATAGACTCACCGTCTATTGCACGGTGGTACGTAATCGTAACTAGTGAAACTTGGAAGTGTACTACACT
>DWEH01000429.1:0-11846 GCA_018245815.1 Apyrrothrix aesculapus | reverse complement strand
AGGCTTGCCATTCCTGTGAACACTGCTTAGCAATCATTGATATGTGATGATTAAATAATATATTGATTGATGGGGTAGTCAGAAGTTTCCCGAACCGTCGTGCGTGTTTACAGAGAGTGACGAATGTGGAAGAAATACATCGCGTACAAATTGATATATTTGCCACTTGGTGCTCTCTGCATACGCCGAAAGTGAGAAAGGATCTGGTGTGGTGTTATAACAACCATAAATATTTTATGTAGAGCTTGTACAAAACAATAGTTACATAAATATATTTGGGTAATACAGTCACAAGTTAATGTTTTTTGTATCCGATTCTAAGCCTTTCATTTTTATATTTTATTCAAAAGTCTTCTTTGTTGTTATTATTTTATCTGATGGCAACGAAGATCAGAGAAATGCGCGCGCTATTATGATCATGATATATTTGCTGTAATTTATGATCACGATAGATTTGCTGTAACTGACCTCAATCATTAGTTCTGGTTAGCGGGACAGTAAGTCTGGAGGAATATTATATAATACTTACCAGTTTAAGTGATCTACCCTGGCGGGTAGTAGTAGGACTACTTGAATTTTACTATATGTATCTTCATTACATTTTGAAGAAGTTTTGTCCTATTTCTTACCCGTTATCTAGAGGATAGATCACAATCAAATCCAATTTTGGATGGTTCGGTTTAGCTTGCTTTTCGATTAGCTTGCGGTTTCCAAAGAGTTTCCTGACAGGAAATATTATCCAGTGTTAACCTTACCTAGAGTTATCCAATGATTTACTTATTTATTATTAAAAAAAACATCTACAATAAAAATTATCAAAACATTTAATGTGTATAAAATTAAAATCTTATGCAATTCAGTGAATCTTTTGCTCCCCTATTCACGTTAACGGAAATTAGACTTTATTAACAATAAACAAAGTGTCTCATTTCAGTTGGAAGTTCTGAAGCGTTGTCCAGTTTAGATAACAAAGGTTAATTTGCATAGAAGTAAACAAGGGTTGATTTCGGACGATTAATGGGTGTTTCTGAACTGATGGATTTCAGGCTGTAACGATAACCGGCCACTAGAAGTTATCTACCCTAATTACCACACACGCACCTAATAGTTACCTACAAACTGTAGAACGTAGGAACTTTACAAAGGGACGATTAATTTCAGTGTGTTATCGAACTTTGCCGTCTTTCCAAAGAGAAAGGGAACGTGTGACTGACAACCTTTACTGATTGAAGAAGCGTCAGAAGAAAAGTAGGAATTGAATTCAATGCCTTGTCATAAATATGTAGGTAATACATTTTTAGTTTTTGTTATATCAGTACGATTGTTTATTGCTTGCAGTGCGCAGCTACGAGCTCGTGTATCTAAATTATTGCGCATTTACATTTCATTATCATCAGTCTGTTTTAGTCCTCTGGATGCACATAGGCCGCCTTTAACGAAATATTTTCCGATAATCCCCACGCTGGGCATGCGGGTTGCGGATCGCAGAGCACCGCTTACTCTGCTACCCGTCGGCGATCAAGACATTTACTTTTAACAATAATAACAATTATTATTATGGCCATACAACAAAAAAAAAACTTAAATCTAATAATATTTATTGTGGACAAAGGAACAATCTCAGCTTCTGCTAGCACACGTGATCTCGTGGAGCGCTGTTTTTCGTTCGTACATGCTTCAGGTGAACAAACGTATTAAAATTGTATTATTCTTAATTATTTTAAGTCGAGTAGTTTTATTATTATTTGATTCCAAGGTTGGTTGATTGTTTGCAAGCGCGACTGCCGAACGAGAGGTCCTGGGTTGAAATCCCAGATCGGGTACTGTTAGATTTTTGTAATTTCGATTTTCTAGTAGTGGTTCTGAGCCTCGATTTGTGCCCGGTGTATGGAAATAGGCTCACCCCCGATCTCATAGTGGGAGGTAAACGTAACTGGTTAAACGTAGGAGAGTACCATAGGTACTCCTTTTCTTCTCTCTTCGGGGACTAGAGCTGTGATGTTACGTTATATTAAGTGGAATACCTGCTTCGTATATCAATAGTATAAATTGTAAGTTTTTGTGTCTCAGTCAATTTTGTAGAAATTGGACAATGGAAAATCACAATACAATCAAATGAATCTAACCCTAATTACGTGATGAAATACGGGAAAGAAAGAAATATACGAGCAGGACATGTAGCGTAGGTAACGTAACATCACGCCTGTAATCCCCGAAGAGGTAGGCAGAGGAGTGCAGTACACTCCCACGCTTCACCAGTCACGCTTAACTATTACCAATATATGCTTATCCATCTCCCTGACATTGCAAATTTTATCACCGTTATCACGAGTTTAGCACGATTGCCGTTTTTCACATAGTTACAACTATTTTTTTAGACGGTTAAAAATAAGAAAAATCTGTATATATGTTCGTAATGAACAAGGGAGGTATAAATAATGTTGTATTTCAATTTAAAAGTATGTTCATTTTAAATAAAAACCCTATCTACTTTCATTTTTACACCGAATTATAAATATGTGCAAACTTTTCAAATAAGCAAAAACAGCGTTTGACATATTGGACACCAGGCCGATCTAATGTATACGAGGTCCCGTAGCGTAATTCCCCGTCGGGCAGTTATCAAAATGACGAATGTAGAAATATTTTCTGAGCTTATGTAATTTTGTAATGGCGTTGTGTCGTTTGAAATACATTCACTCATACATAAAACGTATCTTCTTCGGAATCATAGGACTTTTATAACTATATGTCCGCACTTAATCTCTCATCGAATAAATAATATAGACCGAGTATTTTGTTCCTCAGGCCTTCATTCCTTAAACCTCAATTCACAGAAATAGCTTCGAGACAGCGTAATTAATATTAATTTATGAACAAACCAATACCGGAAAATCATTGTACGAAAATAATTGCTATTTTAACACTTTCAGGTGACGTTACATTTTTACGTCAAAGGGATGTACCGAAAGATAATTTCGGGTTAAATACGTATTTAAACGAAATATATTTTATACTGATAAGTCAGCTAGAAATGATTATTGAATAGCTTGATCGGTTCAAAAAATATTTCATACATACACATACATACATATCCTCGCGCCAGGCTCCTTACGGAGTAGGCACAGAGGTGTTTTATACATATAGTAATTTATTTATTTGATGTTTTAATACTCCGCAAACATATTCTAATATTTGATAAAACTGATTATGCTATTTTGTACATTTTTCTTAAACCTGATGTCTGAAGTTTATAATTTAGATATACAACAAGACAATAAACTGAAGTACTTTGTGAAACAGTGAAATTCTTATAACTGATAATACTAACGGTCAGGAATCTGAAGAATGGCTGCATCCGGCTGTCCTTCCTTTTACTAGTAGTTTGTGGTCGACCGCGGTTTCAGGGTTAAAAGCGCTTCAAATCACCATTATTAAAGATTACTGATACCTAATGAAAATTAAGCTTAACGCGCATAAGTTGCTTAACATATTCCGATGATGTGTATTACTATTTTGGCTGGCGGTGTAGAATTTAAGCCGTATGGTTAGTTGCTCCGGGGAATCAATAAAGAACAATTTCCTAATGAAGACAAAACTGTGACTTTAACTAACCGAAATTGTGCCTTTTTGATATTCAATCGCTATGAACAGTAAACGAAAACATTTCTGACGAAATTTGTACTCGTTCAGTTCTCCATAATGTTTCTAATGTTTCCTAAGCCGTGTGATGTCTGCTAAATCGCATCTGGCCAGCGCAATAAGCTTATTGACCTTGAGCAATTAGACTTAATATTTCTCCTCAATTCGTATCAACCTGCACAGGTCGTTTATGCCCAAGACCTTAATCTTTCACATTCAAAGAAGAGAACCGTGTCCAACAGTGGATCGACTAAAGGGTCAATGAATAAAGAAAATCTCGCTAAGAAAACTGGAAAGGCTTTGTTCATAAATCAAAGATAAGATAATTCTGGCCGACGATGCGTAAAAATACGCCAAGTTCAACAAATTAAATGACAGATTCTTAGATTGGTACTCGATACTCCGTGATTAAAACCTTGATTGACGTCATCGTCATCGTGAGAGAAATAAAAATGTAAGGGAATAATTAAAATTTTAATTAGAAGTTGCGTTGTGGCGATAGCCATGACGTTAGTATGCTTTCATAAATGATTTTACATAATAGCGATTATGACATTGTAATTAATTTCACAGACGTAACAGTTGTAACACTTTTAATGTTACTGTTATGTAAGTTTTTGACGAACTGATTCACGATGTTTAAAGATAAGATTGAGATAGACTATCTGATTTTAAATAGAACAAGCCTTCTCCGTAAAAAGTAATTAAGCAGGCTTAGTAGTATGTGTAATAATAAATATGTTGCAATTAATTTGGGGTTTGGTCAGTTCTAACAACAACTTACTTAGAAATTTTACAGAGTTATTTGTCATAGAATGACTGCCTCGTTGGTCGTGTTGGTTGCAAGCGCGACTGCCGATCGAGAGGTCCTGGGTTCAAATGCCAGGTCAAGTATTATTGGATTTTTCTAAAATGAGAATTTCTAATAGTGGCTCGGAGTCTGATTTGTGTCCGGTGTATGGCAATAGACTCACCATCTATTCCATAGTGAGACGTAAACGAAACTGTTGAAACGTGGGAGTGTACTACACTCCTCTCCCTACCTCTTCGGGAATTACAGGCGTGATGTTACGTACGTTTTTTATTTGTCATGGACGTAAACGTGATTGGTGTAACGTGGGAGTGTACTTCATTCCTCTGGCCACCTCTTCGAAGATCACAGGCGTGATTTACGTTTTTACCTTCAATATCATTTCTAACATTTGAATTTTTATAACGTAACGAAACCGCTCATGAACCTAATTAGCATTTAAAAAGCGTAAACAAAATAAAAAAAAAAACACCAATTAATGGTCACAAAATGTTTTGTTAACCACATTACACTCGTCAAATGGACATTCCTGTTACGGGAATTCTGAGCACGATTATAATTATGCGTACCTTCATTAAAACGAAAAAACCCAATGAAAAAGTTAAAGGTCGGGGTTTCGTGAGACCTTCCTAATTAAGGGGAATTTGTAACCCTAACTTTGGTAATGCGTAACACCGTAAGCTAACAGCGACAGGGGAAAAATATTTTAGTTTAAAAGTAAAACAATAAAACTAGAAAACGCATATATTTTTGTACTATCTATGACTGCTAGAAAAACTTGTAAAATTTTCTAAATCATAGTCTGCACATGTCAACATGAAAATTGATTGTATTATACTGAAACAACTAATGTTTTTGATCGCTTTGATTTGCGTAGTAATATTCTAAGTTTCTACGACAAAATTTTCAAAATTTAGTCCTTCATGTATTAATTAACTAGGCCTTGGATTCAGTAATCATGTCAAATTACCTAGAAAATGTGTTGATCATTTTGAATGGCATCCATTATGATGCCATCCAACATCTAATAACCAACATTCATTTGGTTTGGCTGATAAAATAAATGTTATTGAAATTTCCTCAATTTACGTAAGATCTTTGCTCGCTTCTCGTTACTTGTATGTAATGGAACACATGTTTAACCCTTAAGCGGTGGCGCGGGGAAAATTAATTCATCCCGGGGCCTGAGAGACCGAATCTGAATACGGCAGTCATTTGAGGGTTTCGATTCAACGAGGATTATCTCTATTTGAATCAACATCGACACAGAATCCGCCGATTCAAGGCCTTTCCGTGAATCTTGTCTAAACTTGTTCACGTTAGCATCAGATTAAGCGCATTTAGTAACTGCAGCTGTGCCGATTTTATAGTATTTAAAGCCGCTTTTAGTAAGTAAAATTTCTCAAATGTGTCCACTGAATGCATATTCGTTTTAATGAATGAATAAATTATCCTGCGTAAGCAGTGAGAGCCTAGTAGCTTAGAATTCACTTTCTCAATCCGGGGTCCTGAGTTCAAATCCTGGCGCACTTCTCTTTCTTATTAAATTATGCGCTTTTAAAAAATTAAATATGATTTACTGTAAACATAACATCACACCTGTAATCCCCGAAGAGGTGGGTAGAGGAGTGTAGTACACTCCCACGTTTCACCAGTTATGTTTACGTCCCATTATGGATTAGGTGGTGAGTCTATTGCCATACACCGGGCACAAATCCAGACTCCGAGCCACTACTAGAAATTCCAATTTTTAGAAAAATCTAATAGTACTCTACCTGCAATTTGAACCCAGGACCTCTCGATCGGCAGGCGCGCTTGCAACCAACACGAGTACTGTATCTGTGGAATAACACTTTATTACACAGTAATGTATCATACAATATCAGCGACTAATAAAATTAATTTCTCAACATGTTTTTAAAACTACAACGATTACATGATTAGAGAAAAATCAGTTATGATATTTGGTACTGGTATGTTACAAGCTGTTTTTTGTATATCCTCTGTACTACATTGGCCTGCCATTTGTAGAAAGAAACATTCATTTTCGGTTTTTAATCCACATAATACAAATAGTTTTGCGTAAACAACAGTATAGCAAATTTGAATATTTGTCAGCAAAAATAAATCGTTTGTAAAGTGACTAAAATAAGGGAAATGTACGAAAAACATACATTACTTTGCATCTGTTTAGGGAAATCAAAGGATCCCTGGCATTTGTGTAATACATCAGCAACACAAAGAAATCGTATGGGAATTTCCCAAAAGGCTACCGTCGTGAAAACAACTGAATTGTAAATACATATATTTGTTATCATTAAAAAGATTTCAGGGGCAAAACACACAAAATATTTCTATCGTCAAAATGCAGCCAATGCAATTGTGGAAAAGGTTATCCCTAAGATATTTTTGAAAAGACTGAAATATTTAAGTTATTTTCCGTCAAAAACATTTAGCGAGCTAATGTAGCCAATACGCACTGCACTTTATTAAAATATTAATTTAAAAAAACGTAACATTACGCTTGTAATCCCCGAAGAGTTAGACAGAGGAGTGTAGTACACTCCCACGTTTCACCAGTTACGTTTACGTCCCAATATGGAATAGGTGGTGAGTCTATTGCCATACATCGATACACATAGAAATTCAAAATTTTTAGAAAAATCAAATAGTACCCGCCCCGAGATTTCAACCCAGGACCTCTCGATCGGCAGTCTCGTTTGCAACCAACACGACTAATGAGGCTGACAAAATATTAATTAATTATGAATATTCTAAAACCAGTATTAGTTAATCTTATAATAAGGAATATTTCGTATATGGTTTATTGGTATAATGTAAATTACTGGTTGTATTTTTGGCTTTTCAAATAACCCGTTAGTCCCCAACACGCATGCTCGGCGCGGGTAGTAATGCAAAAAATACAATCAATAACGGTAAATTATCAATGAACAACCGGTAAAGTTTTCTCAAGTTTACAGAACAAAATTCGAGCCGATAGGATCGAGATTTTAGATATCATTCCTTGCGAACCTTATCACAATCAATGACCGTCCCAGCCACATTTTTCTCGAGACGCGGCAGCAAATACTTCGAGACTTCTGTAGTGGCGCCACCTCGACAGTTTCTTAGAAGAGAACAACACTTACATTTCAGATAAAAGCAACGACGTTAAAAGCTTTTCACTTTTATATAGTCTCACATCGTGATTTAGTTATTTCGTTGTATATTTTAAAGCCACTTAGAAATTTAACTGAGGTCCAGCTGACGGATAATATTAAATCTCTCCTACATATATGACAACATGCAGTTGCGTTGGTCACTAGTCACTTGGGGACAGAGTATATGGATGATAGTGAATATTTTAAACTGTCTTTCAAGTTCAGGTTTTGAAATTATATTCGATCCCCAACCCGCGAGCCCAGCGTTTGGATTATAGACAAAAAAGCCTTTTGGGGAGCCCTATGTCCAACAGTGGACTGTAACTGAAGGATGACGATGATAAACATTATGTTAATTTGTCAACGAAACTTTACTTACAAATTTATTTTGTGGAAAAATGATTATTAGCTAATAACTTTTAATTTAACTTAGATTTTCTTGTTGACATTTCTAGTAGTGGCTCGGAGTCCGAATCTTAACTATGTTGCGGTATATATCAACTTTACATGTGTAATATTATTACCGCTCTCTACCTACCCCGTAAGGAACCTGGCACGATGAAAAAACAATACAAAACAAAAAAAATGTTAATCACACGAATAACAATGCATGTGTGGTAAAACACTGGCACTTGGCACATGGCAGCATTTTTGTGTTAAAACACTGGCACACACTCACTCATATATTCGTTCTTGCAAAAGAAAATAATGCCACCAGTGCGGACATGCTGACATCTGGAAACGTTCGGCTTACGATTTATCAACGTCACGACGGGCAAAGTATTATTAGCCGCGACAAATGGCTGGTGATCGCTTATCTATTGATTCGAGCATCCATTGTCTGAGACGTGTTAATATCGAGTTTTTTTATCTCCAATTTACAGAGATTTTGCCTAATACCCGCTTCAGTTTGGTTTTTGCTATCATTACCACAAGAAAAAATGTGTTCGACAAGCCTAGAATGTCTTTCCGATGTAATCTCCAAGAATGATTGTAGTCCATTATTCTCCGTCTCTATTGTTAAACTCTGAACGCTATCTGTTTTTATAGAAATAGATACACTGAATATCAGCAATCGATTTTCGAAGGTCTCTTGCACTTGTAGTATTAACATCAACGTTATTACAAAAAAATAGTAACCTTATACTAACCGTCTTTCTGCTAGGTATTTAAATACTCGTATAAATCGCTCAATTCAGTTAGCCATGAAGAAAGTTATATCCCAGATATAGAAAGAGGTTACATGGAAAATATTTTTAACTTAGTCCATGAATGTATGAAAAAGAGACGAGAGATAATAATTGCACGAAAAAAAAAGAAAGTTAAACACGTGACATGAAAAAAAACGCAATACCACGCCTAATATCCCTGAAGAGGTAGGCAAAGGATTGTAGTACACTCTCACGTTTCACAAGTTACGTATACTCGTACGTTCCACCACGGAATAGGGGGTGAGCTTATTGCCATACACCGGGCACAAGTCCTGACTCCGAGCCACTACTAGAAATTTCTAGCAGAAAATCTGAGTTAAAAAAATTCAATACAGTACCCGAACCGGGTTTGAACCCAGAATCTCGCGATCAGTAGTCGCACTTGCAAGAACTCGACCAACGATGCAGTCATAGTCATAGTCGATACAAAATAATTTTACGTTTAATGTTCAAATATTAAGTCTACCAAATCGCGCTTGGCCAGCATGGCCTTACCCTTTTCATTCTGAGAGGAGACCCCTGTCCAACAGTAGAATAATAAAGGGTTGATGATGGTGATATAATATTAATAGAATTTTCGTTGTTACTTAATAAAATATGAATTTGAAAGTATGACAAGGATAGGACTACGCAACATTGTTTTTTGTCTATATTCTTTCAGTATTACTCTTTATTTATCAATGTTCTTCTCTATCTTACTTTGTTCTTTTTATCTCCGTTGTTCTTCTTTAACTTTCATTGTTCTTTTTCATCTCTCATTGTCCTTTATTTGTATCTATCATTGTTCTTTGTCTTTATTTGTCATTGTTCTGTTTCTTTATTTATACATATATTTCTTTGCCAACAATCTCAAAAGCTCTTTACATCGTTGGTCCCTATCTCAAATAGTCTGGAGAATGTGCACTATATTTCTCATCGCACAAAACTCTCGAGGTGCTGCCGTTACAAAAGTCTACAGATATTTGCTGACACGTCTCGAGAGGAATGTAGCGCGAGCGGCCATTGATTTTACCAAAGCCGGCAAGTGAAGGAAATGCAATCTAAAATATTGCCAGCACATAATTTATTTGTTACCACGTTTTAAATTTATCGTGAAGTATTTTCTTAGACTGCAATATTATTAATATTTATACGTAGACAGTTTATGTTACGTTTTATGATAGTATCTATTTCATAACCACAAGTTACTTAAATACATCGAACTGTAATTAACTTTGACAAGAGTAGATGATGCGAAAGGATTTTGTCAGGACTGTGACTGGCGGTAGTCCGTAGTATCTGCCTACCGCTATAGGAAATTAGCAGGAGGATATGTACAGATATATAAGATTAGAAGGAAGACATACTTGATTTCACACCTCATAATCGCAGAGTTTGTACAGTTTCAATTTATTGTAATTTTCAACTATTATTATCATATCATCACGCTAGGTTTTTTACACGGTAGGCAGAGAACAGTGACTGATAAATATCTCAATTCTTGCACAAGTAAGCACGACAGATTTGTGCTTCATCCACATGCTTCACTCTTAATATACGCATGTCGTTTCCTGAGACTTATAACTTGTGTGACATGTGTTAATTTATTTTTAAATTATACAATAATACTGTTATACAAGTTAAATTGTATTCTTTTATAAATTTAAAGCGGCCATTGATGATCATAATGTCACCCTAAACCGAGTTACGGGTTGCGGATGACCGCGAGGAAACGGCGGAATGACCGCTATCTGTCCCGCGGAATGACCTCAGTCTGACCATATGTTGAAATATACGGACTAAGTTAAATTATTGTAGGTATACATAGATAAATTTATAATTTTCCTCTATGTTTTGAAGTTATATATTTATAAAAGAAAACATTTAAAAGTATATTATAGAGTACATATTATTTTAAAACCTGCCAGTACTTTTTTGTTGCTATTCAGATTTTCAAAAAGCGTTTAAGTTTTTTTGCTTTACCTTTGTCGGTGTTGGTTACTTAATACTTATTTCAAAAAAAATATTGGTTCATACGATTCCAGTTAATATGGGTATATTGAATATTGATTATTAACACGTGTATGCTCACCCCCAGTAGCCTCACCCCCTTTTCCATGGTGAGACGTAAATGCTGGTGAAACGTGGGAGTGTGCTACCCTACCTACCTCTGCTCTGCCTACCTCTTCGGGGATTAGAGACGTGATGTTATGTTTTTACTATTATTATCTGTCCTATTCAAAGTGGGTCACAGACGTGTTGCCTCTGATGAAGATTGGTGGCCACCTCCACTTTGTATCGTACATAATATTATTTATACAATAGTTATATTATTTCGCATTTAAGTTTTTAAACTTTTCAATTTTCTTATTCGCAAAACACGTAATCCTTACGAGTCACGAACCAATGTCACCATGTCTCTTGGCTTTCAATGCCTAAATAAGATCAAGTGTCCTGAATGTCCATTTACTTCGTCCACGACACTGAAATCCGTGTAAATAATATCTTATATTTTTACTATTTTCTTCATTCATGCACTACTGATAATAATGTATCATATTAATGTGTATTACAAAACAAAAAGGTATTAAGTTACAATAAGTAATAATTTAATACGCGGAGTATTCTCATTACATTTTATAAGCGCGTTGCGAGAAATAGAAATCTTCGCTCTACGATAATGTATCTTAGAGGAAGATCAGGTCGTTATTATATTTCGAGATAATCCTATTACTTTCCGGTTATTACTACAGCCTCCATTTTCCGTACGTTTGTGTCTACAAATGACTTTATGTCTTTATAAGTGTTGACATACGGTAGGATAATATGTTATAGATACTGTTTACAAGCGAAAATAATTTTGAATGCATTGGATATTTTGTTAAAAAGGCCGGAGTTGTGAGTTGGATGTAAGAAGTTAAGAAATTGAAAAATTGGCGGTTAATTTATATTTCTGTAATCCCTGAAGATATATAGGTGTGTAGTACACTCCCACGTTTCACCAGTTACGTTTACGTCCCATTATGGATTAGATGGTGAGTC
>DWEH01000428.1:0-11847 GCA_018245815.1 Apyrrothrix aesculapus | reverse complement strand
GTAGTTTTTATTGTAAATCGTGAATTAAAATAAAACAGCCTAAGCAAGGGCCGTCGATGCATAGCTGTAAAACAGTAAATTTTGTCGCTCACATTAAAAGGCACACTTTAAAAAACTATAAAATTGTTATACTGTACACAAATCAAATAGGCTAGTGTCAGGAACTAAGTGCACCGCAGTCATGAGGTGGAGCGAAAATGAAACTTACAAATTTGTGAAATTATATTTAAGTCACGAGTTTTTGTGGAATACGAGTCATCCCAATTACAAGGTAAAAGAGAAAAGACTGCAGGCGTACAGGACCCTTATATCCGAATTTAGATCTGCGACTGGCATATTGTTGAACGAACTCGAATTAAAAATGAAAATAAAAAACTTGCGGTCGACATATACACAGGAATTGACTAAAATAATAGAACGCTCAGGGCCAGATTGTAGTTACAAACCAACAATGAAATGGTTCGCTGATTGGCATAAATGTTTTAAAAATTCGACGAGGAAACGAATCGAAGAAACACAGTATGATGTAAGTTTATTTACATAAATATTACTAATTCATTATCTCAACCCTTTTATCGTTCCACTGTTGTACACAGATCTCCTCGCAGTATGAGAAACGTTAAAGCCATAGTAGGTGACACTGACCAGTACAAGTTGATAGACTGCACACACCTTAGAGAATGTAATGGAGAACTCTAAGTTGTACAAATTTACGTACACCTTTGTAATGTAATATCACAGTGGTAATCAATGAAAAGGTAAGCAGAGGTGTAGTGCAGAACACTCCCATGTTTCACCAGTTACATTTGTGTCCCAACATGGAATAGGTGGTGAGCCTATTGCCATACACCATGCACAAATCCAGTCTCCAAATCACTACTAGAAATTTCAAATACAAAATCTAATTGACAAAAATCTGATAGTATCTGACCCGGGAATCAAACCCAGGACCTCTTGATCGCCAGTCATGTTTACAACCACCTGACCAATGAAACAGTCATGTACACCTTAATTATTTTAAAATACATATGTGTTTTGTTAAAAGTTGTAGACTAAGCTTTGAACCCAGGTTCTCGGAATGAGAGGCTGAATTCTAAACCACTAGGCTGTCATTGCTGCTTGTTGATTACTAGTAAAAATCATGCAATTGTCATAATGATCATACTATTCAATTATCCAAGAACTAACACTGCAAGTATTCAATTCTTCAATCGGTTGACAGGTTCAATCCTGGTCTTCATTGTAATTACACCGATTGCACCTTATTCAATGACATAAGTACAGTTTGAAAATTTGCAATAAATGGCTTGGCAGTATTATGCAATGGGATAGACAGACAATTATAGCGTTTTGAATTAAATCTTTAATAGACTTTGAGTTAAGGTTCATGCTTAACATTATTTTAACATGAACATTTATCATGTACCATGAACTGTATTTGTTTTGTGATTACATTACAGAAAGAAGATCAGCAAGAAGATGTGTCTGAAAATGTATGGGTGTCTGATGGCATGGAGAATATGCATGATGAGACTGATGGAGACCCATTTGTATCGCAACCAGATGATGGGTATGGTGTTGTATTGAAGTTTGAACCCGAAGAAGTGCAACAGAAAAATGAGAATTCCAACAACTCATTCAAGATGAAGAGGAAAAAAATAAAGTGCAGAAGCCCTAGCACTGACCAATCGGACAGAACTTTTAGAGGGAGTATGGATTCAAGTTCAGAAACGGTTACCAAAGAGGATGAATTTGATATATATGGCAAATATATAGCAACACAATTGAGGCAAATGGAATTACAGAAAGCATTGAGGTTACAACTTGAAATACAGAGTCTAGTGAGTGAAGCTAGGATCTCTGAATTGACTGGCAAACATTCAAGCATACATTTGTAAGTTTGTTATGGTTTAAAAGAGGTCAAACTTTCAACTGGTGAATCAAATTGAGAATTAATGTGTTGTAGTTATATTCCGACTGTTGACTGACTCATTGGTCATGTTGGTTGCAAACACAGTCAAGAGGTCCTGGTTTCAAATCCCTGGTCGGGTACTATTGAGTTTTTCTAAAAATTACAATTTCTAGGAGTGGCTCGGATTCTGGACTTTTACCCAGTGTATGGCAATATACTCACCACCTATTCCATAATAGGACATAAACGTAACTGGTGAATCATGGGAGTGTACTATACTCCTCTGCCTACCTCATCGGGGATTACAGGTGTGATGTTACGTAGTTATGTGTCTGAGAATATTATGAGAGCATTTCAGTCTTATTTGAACTGAGATGTATGTGGAATTTAATATGTAGAGCAAACTTCTTACATCGCCAGAGGGCAGTATGAGAAAATAAAAAAATAAAGATTGATTTTGATAAATGATTTTGTATTGTAGTGTAGTGTATTTTGTAATTCATATGAATACTATACAATGGCAGATTCCAACTGCAGAACTTGATAACATTGGCCGCTGTGTGACTAAGAAAGGGGGAAGAGAATCAATCACTTGATCTGGGGGTGAGGAGAATTTCCTTAACAACCTAAATTGTATCATGGATACATTGAAGGGTTTTCAATGATGCATTTAAGATTCAATATGAAAATTGAAAATCATGAAACACTAAAAATATTACATGCTATTTGTTTTTGCGTTCTCATTTGGTTATATTTCAAACACTAAGGTTTTAGTAACTTAGTCCTCACTCAGGGTAATAATCTTTACCAGCTTTTTATGCATCTCTCGTACTTAACTGTCAGTAATTCTGACCTACTTATCATATAATTTTGTTACAAGATGGAGAATCAGTAGTTTACTTCTTATTTATAAAGAAATGTCAATTAAAAGGATGAATTGTTCAAACTAAATTAATACAATATATGCACAATGTAAATACAATAAATATGAAATAATGTTATGTTCTATAAAATTTAATATTTTACTTTATATGTACATTTGAAATTATAAGAATGTTATAGAATCAGAATTTAAAAGAAAACTTGTATATGAAACGAATTGCACCAAGGTTGAGTACAGAATAGAGTATTCATTATTTATCCTTACACAAACGGAACATTGAACACAGCCTTCAGTGTTTTTAACAATGTGATTATACAAACAAGAAGCGAATATAAGTAATGTTTTATTGAGCAAAGACATGTATGTGAACTAAACACTGTATGGTATGTTTATGAGTCTCTAATGTGTACTTAACTTAGTTTATTTTTTGTCATTTTGTCTTAATGTATATTGTATTTGTGTATAGTTCTAAATATATGTTCATATGTATTTTAAGCAATAATGTAAATAATGTAACGTCATTAAATAGTGATCTATTTATATATGTTCTATCATTAACAAACCTTAATCCTCATCACCCGAAAGCGAAGTTATTTAGCATTAGATGCAACTTGCCCCTTATAAACGCGAGCCTTTTGCTAAATATAAAAAATAGGATGATTGAATAGTCCATTTAATTTTACTTTTGTAATAAATATGAAAGAACAGTCAGTATGATCACCGCATAGTCACTAATGAAGGTCGTGTAGGTACCTAAAGTTTTTATTCCAACGAATTGTCCTTCCTTGCACTAAAAAATTATTTGGTTAACTTCAATATCCGTAATATACATTTCAATAATAATGAAGTATTAACATTATTTTACATCCAATAAAGAAATGTTTTGTTGTCATATATCGAAAACAAATGATAAAATGACATTCGAAATAGATCCCCCCTCACGCGCATGCACTGTTGCCCGCAAGCAGACCGCCGGAGTTGCGGGCGCAGCGTGCGACAGTGCCCGCCGGGGCGTAAATCCCACCGTGAAATGTAATACTCAATTTCACATACATATTTGATCTACTATCTATTATCTACTCACCACCTATTCCATATTGGGACGTAAACGTAACTGGTGAAACGTGGGAGTGTACTGCACTTCTCTGCCTACCCCTTCGGGGATTGCAGGCGTGATGTTACGTTTTTTACGTTTTTATATTTGATCTACCTTCTACAGAGACCGGGCCCGCAACCACGTCTGCGGTTGAAAATCGCGTGATGAGTTTCGAGCCATAGCTCACTGGGAATATGGAATAGGATAGTTTTCATTCGTTCTATAAAAACCGCTGTAAAGTTGTACTCCCCTACCCCTACTACTTGTTAACATTTCTTCTACGTGAACGTCGCTCTGATAGCGATAAGGCCGCCTTTTGTATGCCTAGAATTTAAAGATTATTGTGTGCATCTATTTTTCTACTAGTGTACAAATAAAGAGAATAAACAAACAGCTTTCCTTACATTTCTAAAGATATTAAGTTTCCGTCATACTGCTACTTATTAAGTTATACTCCTACTTATGTTACTGCTAATTAACAAGACTTATTCAATGTTTGCGTAAACTTTTAAAACTATTCCGTAGTCAAAGCAAAGTTAATCTCGAAACAAAAATTTTATGTAGTACTTACCTATCTATTTACTTCCCGACCTTATTTGCTGCATATTTAACTATGCAATTTTCACTCATTTCTTCATAATCAGCTACTTTCATTCGATAAAGTAAATTTTCCCAGTAATATTTTCATTAGCATCTTAAGAAACTTGGAGGGAAATTTGAATTTAGAAGGAACCTTTATTCGTAAATTATCGCATTTTAGACGAAGTAAAAACTGTCCAGTTTCTCTGACTCTAAAATGATTCCGAATTATTATTTTGAATAACAATATGATATGTCGGGTACAACTTAGAAAAACGTGTTTGAAAAAGTAAAAGCATGTTAGGAAAGGGAAATAAGAAAGGTAAGAAATTGCAAGTCTGATTTTTATTGCTGTTACAGCATCCGTTTATAATACAAACAAACATTATCGCTTACATTTCACATATGAAAATTCAGATCGATCCGCTTGTACCAATCGTTCCTACAATCGCGTTTATCTTGTTTTGTATCAAGAAAAATGTTCATGAAAAAATATACATTGTGTCTATGCTGCTGACATTTTCATATCCAAAAAGTCTCTCAGTGGGTAAATCACATCCAAATCTAAAGCTAGATTAAGTACAAGTCACGAAAACATAACCAGTTTTAAAATTACCAAAACAAAAATTAAACAATGGAAGTCTGACTTCGAAGGCAGTGCACATTCAGATGTTACAAAAAAAACTAAACGTCTAAAAACTTAGATTAAATTATAATTAAAAGTCTGTTTGCACTCGCGCCAGGCCGGCTACACCTGCGTAAATCGACTAAATAAGACTAGAGCATTGACAAAAAGTGTCACAATCTCATAATTTAATACAATGTTTCAGGCTACCTGGCATTAAATCAAGTGTGCGTGCATGTTCCTTGGCCAATGTCCTGTCCCGGCTTCATCGCACGTTACGTCATTAAATGTGTACGTTAATATGATTATTGTCGATTTGGGCAGCAAGCTCTAAGGGGGTATTGTATGTTTCTTACCTTAATTTTTTTGAGAAATAAAAAAACAATAAATAATACGCCAGCTCAGCGACCATTCAAACACTGATGAATCTACATGGAAGTTACGTATATTGTTGGCATGACTTTTTACTAATTACAACCACAAATGTGTCTAAAGTATGGAGCTTAGATTGGAAGATTCTAGACTATTCCAGATCTTATAAAGACGATAAAGTTTCCTTAAAATTGAATACATATTACCAACAAAATGTTCAAAGTATTTTTTCTGTATTGAGGTGCACTATTGATACCCTCGTGGTTAAGCCAACACTCGATTGATTTTACCTCCTTGTTTAATACAAAAAATATTATTCTTAACATACATGTATACATTATACCATATTAAATGCCACTAAAGGCCGTAAATGAATTCCCGTTTACTCAATGCAGTTGCATACAACAGAAAAACATAACCACACACTGAAAGTACCAAATAGTGATGTCCCAAAACTCAACACAACCATTTGCCGATTTGTATGAAACTTTTAATCGTTAAAAATGGCTTTGGTCATAAATTCAAATTGAAACATGCAGCTGATATCGATAGTACGTAATTAAAGCTCAGATTTAAACGCTTCGGTATAAAAAAATTAAATGTTTTGTACCATATATTAACCAATGACCATGAAACCGAACACAAGTGTACAAAACCGGTAAATGTAATAAATGTTTGGAGTTGACACGACTTAGAGAGTTCGACATCTAGTATGGAAAAATATGTAAATCATACTGTATTATTTAAATGCAGAACTTTTAAAACAACGTAAAAAAACCGCGGGAAAGCAAAAATCTTCGTTTCATACACTAAAATACAGTTCGTTCGCTCGTGTAGTGATATTATTAAATGTTTGTTCGTAAAACCAAATTATTGCTAAGTAAAATTACAACAGCATTACGATCTAATAATAATATATTACGAAATGGTAAACGTTATAACCAACGACATTATATATATGTGGCTTATTTAGTTTGTTTACGATACGATTATCAGAAATAAATGCGTTTCTGACATTCACATTTATACTGATTATAATAAAAATGGCTTGGATTGGATTGGATTATTTACAATTCGCATGTCCAATTTCCACATAATCTCGACACTAGCGGTAATAAAAAGCAGACATTAACCCACTAACAAAGTTTAAAAGTCAATGAGATATTTTTTTAAATTATGTGACAGCCTAAGAGTCTGGCTGCCATCCCGCTTGATGGGAAGTGAAATTCATTACACGTTATTAAAAAAAGTGACCATACTTCCTCATACTTCGACTTTAAATGTGAATATAGTTAAAAATATACTTTGCAACAAAAAAATATTATTCTTTCCCACATTGAACATGTTTTCATGGCAGAATGAAACAAATATTGCTTGTATAACACGCCAATAATTACATGTACCATGAATAAATAACACCATGTATAATTTTGAAATAAGTTTTAAAAAATTGTCGCTCGCAATTGAGTTACACAGCTGACTGATCAATTACGTTAGTCTATCAAAAGCCACATACATTTTTGTTGACATCGTCGATATGCCGCGTCTATTTTCTACATACCATACTTGTAAAGAGCCATTGTTTATAATTTAAAATTGCTTGTTAAATGTTTTTGAAAATTCCCCCAAAATAATTACTTAAACATTACATATCACCACACGAGCGAACAAACATAAGCGCCTGAGACATTGTCAAATGGACATACACCACACATGTCAATTTATTGTTAACCAAAAGGGCTGTTAAAAATATTAACGTTTAAACGGTGGCAACCCTAAATATATTTTACCATTTAGTCAAATTATTATTTTTCCTCATATTAATTTTCCATTGGAGGGGAGCCCACGCAGTATCCATTTAGCTCTCTTGCCGAAACATTGACCGCCACTTGTCATTCGTTTAGACAATTTTAATAATCTAATAACAACATACTATTTAATTCGGCACGTTTAAACAACGACGAGTTCAATAAAAGTATATGAAACTTGGTGCCGTATTGTCTGCGGTCTGAATATGGAAGATCTCAGATAGAACGAAGTTCGGACGTGACTGGCGGAAGTGGCGCTGTACGTTTATTTCGCATTCCTATGTAACGAGGAAATACTGAATAAGAATCTTTCAAACTATAATATTTTAGAATTTCGAAAGTTTATAAATTAACATCGTACACATACAATTTTTATACAGTGAATATCAAGAAAACATATATATAATCCGCACTGGAACAGGCCTTCACAAGCCCAGCAGTGGGATGCAGAGTTCCAGCCGTATACATAAAAATGCGAAAAATAACACACAGGTCAATAATACAACATTCTGGCGACTGTTATACATTTTACGTTAACTTATGTTTAAAAAAATCTACAGAAACACGGTGTAAATATTATGCGTTTAAACCACAGAGTAAGCATATTCAGTACAAATTGGACGTTAGTCCGGCGACTTACGAGCATATTCGTACCATAATACTCATCGTAGCAAATGTATGTGATCGTACATTGCAGCACATGGCCTAAATAAGACCTCGCACGGACTAAATCCTGGTCCGTCCAAATAGACCGGCTCCGAGAGCAGAGCAAATTTTGACCGTATTTAAAATACAACCTTAGCACACTCCAATAAAGTCTACTTTTACATTTCAATTATTTTATGACAAGTGAATGCTCGAGTGCCCCTACAAAACAATTGACATGTGAAAATGGACTTTATTGAAGTGTGATAAAATTGTATTTTAAATACGATTAAAATGCTGCTCTGCTCTCCGAGCCGGTCCATTTCAAAAGACCCCAAGGTTACCAACATTCGTATATAGCTTCTGTGGTGTACGTTAGATGTTGCAAACAAATTGAACCTTTAAATATACATTGAAGAAATATATAAGTCAGAAGTATATAACCAATCGACTATATATTCGGGGGCCGCCTCAGCGCAGCACTCAGTCAACACCGTCAAACACAACAGGACTGTCATGGCTTCAACAACTGTCAAGTTGCGCGTCCGCAAACATTTTCAGTATATAATTAAAATATATATATATATTTATTTTTTCAAATTTTCAACAAGAACAACGCAGCGTCGCGGTACTTGTGTATGCACAATCCTATATTACCATAGATATGCGATTCTATGTAACCATAGACAACGTGTCTCTGATTAATTATGCATTAATATTATGACGTCATACAACAGTGACACCGGGCTAATAAGAATGGGGCACTCAATTTTTTATTTCCTTAATTCGAATTTTCTATTCAAATGTTTTGCAAATGTGTATAATGCTATAATATAAAGCATTTTGATATGGCTCAAGTTATTAATACTGAGATGTGAATTAATAATGAAACTTAAAATTCAGAAGAGATTTGTCCTTCATGTCTACAAGGCCTTGGGATTTTGTATTGGTTTTAATAAGCTGATTATTATTTTTGTAGTTCAGTAATACTTCTATTAAGTCTTATTTACTCAATACCGATGATGCTTCAAATAATACACTAAGCTATTCAAATTATTGACAGAGAATCTGATAGTCAAGAAGCCTTTCCACAACAAATACATCCCGCCGAAACTATTTTAGTCCAATTCCCCCCCCCCCCTTTCACCCCTCGTTTAACCCACCACATCATGTCTTATCAAAATTCTCAAGGCTTGTTATTTTCTTCAGGATGTAGGCATATAGATTTGTCGAGCCGTGGCACACAATTTGTGGTACGAATTAAGGACTTCATGGTTTATAGAATCGTGCACATCAGTCCGGATGCGGCGGCGAGCGTAAAACCCAATAATTCGACTAAAGTCAATAGTACTACAATAGAAATACACTGGAGAAGAGACAATGAAGATCTCGTTTTGTACATTTATCACAATCAAATTGAAAAGAACACGCGTTTCATTGCAGCAGAGACGTACGGATGGAAGGACTCCCCGTGGGGACCGATTGATAGAATTATTCACATTTCTCCAAAGAAAAGACAAGTCACCGGGAATTTTATGTGTTACAAGTCGGGGTGATTTCAGAAGAAAACCATCCGTCACGGGGTAATCGATTAACCGTTAGCTAGCTAGCGACAATCGAATACTATTCGATTTGATATCGATATTGTTATGCAATAATTTTATCAATCTCCATTAATTAACAACAAAAAATGGATACAACAAATGTTATATCGCGAAATGTTTTATCGATGCAAAAATAAACGCTGCAGTATCGTTGCGGGTCGCTCGCAACACAACACATTAGTAGGTACGCCAGTTCGGATCCGCCGGACCGGTGTTTGCATGGACGTGTTAAGTAACAAAACGGGGGACGCAAAAACGTTGAAAACATTTTAGTACAAAAAAAACAAAAAAATCATAAAAGTAGTAGGAGTAAAAATAAAGAAACAATTGAGATCAGTGTAAGGCCCATACAAAAATCGCATCGTACGTCGCTGGGGACTCGACCGCAGAGGGTATATCGAGTAGAAATATTCTTGATACTTTTTATTGAAACTGTAACTCCAGTCATATTGCGAGCCGAATCTTGTAATTAGTAAAACTTCAAAAGGATATTACAAACTCAAAGACAGAGAGCAGTCAGGAGCTATAAAAAGTTTATACACTTTTTTGTGTTCAGTACGTTTGATCAAATTAAAGTGTGTACATAAAAATATAGGAGACCTTTTAAAGAAACTTGATACCTAAACTTCTGTTCTATCAGCATCAATTTTTAAATTTGATACCTAAACCCTAAATTTATTTGCTATCCATACAACACTTTGGTCTCTATGTGGTAGACAGATTTTGTTATTTACAAAATCTGCTCTATACAGGCTACGCTATCAAAATATCTATTTTCATTTCACAGACAACCAACCTGAATACTTGGATATTTAAGTAAAGTAATATCCATTTGAAACTTTCCGCTCGCATTTAAAACTATAAAAACTTGTAAGCACTAGATGGCGTTGTGAAACTATTTCTACCCGATATCTCTGTGTTGGTTTTACAGATGAGAACAGTTTTAATTTTTGCATTTTAAAATTATCAGACCACCAGTCATAATCAGCGGTGATAATTTTGCTTTCAAATAATTGTCAGAATATGTTTTTAAACCTTATTTTATTCTTCACGATAGACTGTCTTATGACTGTTTAGTACCTATATGAAATCATCAGAAATACTGAAAACACTGAAGGCCGGATTTTTTACTCATGACTACCAATTTGATGCAACGTGAAGTACAAAGGCTAGGCTCTTATCCATCGAGATGAGGGTGTCCTATTTTGAAATGCAAAAATTAAATCGTTTTCCACCCGTAAAGCGATTGGCATTTGAGCCCGGGTTGTAGGTGCTCACACCGAGCTCACGGCGGGCAGAGTTCAGCTGGCCGAGTCCGCGGGAGCTCGGTGGGGAGTGTGCGGTCAGGCGTCGGAGCAGAGCTGCTTGGGCGTGTACACGGAGGCGTTGGGGTCCAGCGGCGAGCCGTCGCTCAGCCGCAGCTTGGACACGGCGGCGCTCACCGGCGCCATGTACTCCGACGGCATCACCGCCAGCATCTGCGCCTTCAGCTCCTCCAGCTCCTTCTCTTGCCGCGTTATTAACCCTGCAAAAACACCATTGGTCAGATACAAGAAAACAACCTCCTATATTTTTTTTGTGACCTGAATGAATAATGAAAAAGAAGCATGTCAAGTCTGTAAGAATGGAGATATTTGTCACTGGCCCATTCTCATCTTTCAGTATTATCGGTCAGCGCTGTACTTAGGCTTCCCCTGAGCGGTTTTTTCTCATAATCCCCCCGCTAGGCTTGCGAGTTGGCGATCGCACAGCACGGCTTCTCGCGCCGCCTACGCTGCTACCCGTGGGCAGCCAGGGATTGTAGCCGTGCTTAGGTAGGCCGCGCCATCCAGCGATCTGTCAACGTCGGGTTTAGGCACCGGACTCTCTCTGCGTACATGTAAAAGCACTCAGCACCGACCTTCCTGTATCTGCATGTGTCGCTTGGCGTCCCCCAGCGCGGACAGCAGGTCCAGCTTGACCCTGGTCTCGGCGGACAGCGAGCGCTCGAGGTGCGCGGCGCGCTCCTGCAGCGCCTGCAGCGCGCTGGCCAGGCGCGCGCCGGCCGCGCCGGGCCCGGCCGCCGCCGCGTCCTCTTGCCGCGTTTCTAGCACCCGCACCTGTAATTTTATACGCGGCATATATTACTATGAGCCTGACCAAACATGTATTTCATGTTCCACTTTTAATATTTTATTATTATATGGACATTATTAATTTAAAGTGTATTATTATATAAATATCATCAGGTTATATGTTAGAGCGTAAAGGCCGTCTATTACACCCTGCTATTTTTTTTGTAAAATATTTTTTTTTTATTGTTGTAAATTAGTGTGCAATGAAG